>CM067512.1:6113958-6346458 GCA_034509495.1 Acestrorhynchus altus | reverse complement strand
TTTCTTCAAGTGCATGACAGACTGCACATGACAGGTTGTGTGTGCCTTTGTGTGCATTTACGTAAACAGTGCTAATAGGACCCAGATGCAAAAAAAATACCCTATATGCTGTATTTTTATACTAAAACAATCAACCGTTATGGGTGTTTCTATGTGAGAACTGCTGCATTGCATCCTCCTATAGAGTTCACCTGAAACACTTGTGACCATTATCTAACTCTTCAAAACGTATGCTAGCACTAATCAACACAGGCTTATGTAAGCAACTGTATAATGATCTGGAAACACAAGAAATCAATTTCCACGTCAGGGGAAGATTGAGAAGATTAAGAAATTGCAATTCTGTTGAACTGTGGAGGTCACAGAGACCAAGGAATCTATTAGAAGGCACTGCTTGCATGTCAGTATTAAAAAAATGATGCATGGTTCCAATGTGTAAAGTTGCACAAGCAGCATTTACTTGTAGCATCCATAAGAAGCAAAGCATAGCAGTGGTCCAAACGTGTGCTACCCAAAATATGCTACATCTAACGAAGATGATGATGTTTTGGAAACTGTGTTCTGGATGGATCAGCCTGCCATAATCAGCAAAGGTAGGTTTGCTACATTTCATGAAGATCATATTTCTCAAGTGTAGGGCTCCTAGAGGCATTGCAATTATTGCACAGAAGGAGGGAAATGGATCCATTAAATAATAACAAATCCTGGATGCAAATGTCAAATCATTTGTTAAAACATTAAAGACGAAAAGAAAAAGTCTATAACGTGATTGTGATCCAAGAATATTGCAGAACTAGAGGCTTTCCTCAAAGAAGAGTGGGAAAAAAATCCAGTTATATGAAATTATATTAAATTAAAAACTGTTAGCTACTACAAAAGGCATTTGCAACCTGTCATTTCTGCCAAAGCAGGTGTTGTTCTCCCCTGAATTTATAAGGTGTCCTAATGTTTCTAAAAGTGTCCTAGAATTGTAGATCTTTTTATAGACAGTACACTAAGATTTGCACTGTTTTATGCAATAACCAGCCTAAAGCCATGGGACAGTAGTTTGTAAATTGATTATAAATTGGTGTTACATCAGGGGTCAGCATGTGAATGTCCACACCTGTATGTGAGGCATTACCTTCAGGTTGAGTGAGGTCATACAGCAGCCAGCGTGAATGATCAGAGCTTGAGCAAGGCCTGATAGTGGGTGCCAGATAGATGGGACATTCCATTTGTGAATTTGTGCAGGCATATAGTTGGACCCTAGAGGACTGCCAACATGTGATGTGGTTCGATGAGTAATGGTGGCAACTGTTTGAGGCTGATTGTAGGGTTCATGTGTGGCATAGACCCCAATGAAGCCATGGAACACAGCTGTCAACAAGGCACTGTACAGGCTTGTGGTGGTTCCATACTTTGTGGACTGAATTCTCATGCTATGGTTGGGTCCACTGGTACTCCAAAATACATCATTGACCAGTGCCATTATATTCCACTGCTTTGTGAACATTTGTAGCCCTTCGTGGACTTCATTTACTCCCACAAAGTGAGATATTCCTGCAGTATAATGCACTGTGCCATCAGTCCAAGTTGTCCCATATTGGCCCGAATATGATGTATTCTCAGGGCACACAAGACATTATGGATTGAGAAATATTGAATGTCTGTACAGCTTCAGAAATAGAATGTCCCATTCATCTGGCACCCACCACCATCCCTCCGTCAAACTCCAGTAATTCACTTTGCTTTGCCATGAGCATTCTGGCCAGTGTTGAAACTCACACACAGGATAACACCTCACAGTTTCTACAGGTAACACCACTACATGATCAGCTGACACACTGCTATCTCTTGACTTCTCAGTTTAAACTTTGCATTAAACTGTATGTAGACTGTGTTAATGGGGGAGTGAATGATACATTTTGAACCATTATCAGTATTAATTCAGGTTAACCTGTCAATACTGAAAGCTGCTGCTGTTGATATGCAGTGATAAACTGCAATCACAGTGTTATGTAATAAGAAGAGAAGGCCACGTGTACATTGCATTGTGTCAAATTAGAAAATATGTATAAAATACACATAAACATGTACTAATTTTGAATGAATTTTATGTTTTGTGATTATTTGCAAAACTTGTTTATATGTTATTTGATTTCTCGTTAACCATCCTGGTTAGATCAGATAAGTATTCTGGTTTATTATGATAAGTGGATCGTGTCTGTAGGTTACTCTGATCTTGAGACATGAAGCATAAAATATGGCATGTAACTGTCAGCAAAGTGCGGATCTAGGGTTCTAAGAGTTAAAGCAGGGTAACTTGTGCAGAGCACTCTCCTATAGGAGAAAGGTAAGTGTGCATGAATCAGTAAGAAAGGCCAGTACCTGCGTGTGTGTATTTTGCTGATGTGTGCAGCAGAGTGTACATCCATAAACCAGATATTATTTTGTAAATGTAACACAAAAAGAGCATTTTAGGGGTCCCATAATATTTCAAGTGTTGTTCAAGTACAGGAAATACAGACGCAATGCTGACATGCTGAAATTTAATTATTTAAAGCAGCATAATTAATTAAGACTGCTGTAAACACATAGATTGCTCCACTGACTGTTACTCCCAGATTTTATGGCATGTTTTTTCTCATGTGCCTTCTAGCTTGGATGAGATCAAGACTTTAGAATGTGTAGGCAAATCTTTGCTTCTTTGTGTATGATGGGAAAATTACAATCTATTTAAAAATCCAAAGAAGCACTCAGTTGGCAAAGCAAGTATCAAATGTGAGTACTGATATAGAAACATGTGGCCAAATCTTCTAAAATCTAGTTGGAGTGGAATTTAATCACAGGATTTATTGGTACTGAGAGAAGGTTTTCTGCAAGCTGATATTTAGTTTGAGTGTTTTATTAGAATATGGTGTCATGCCTCTGAACACCAGAAAATAAAAGACATCAAACTCAAGTGCTTCATTGTTGGTGTTTCAAGTCCGCTTTTTTACGGATTAAACACCAATCCTGCAAATGAAAACCATGAGGTTCTTTTAATAATATTTTTATACTTTTCTAGTAAAATAAATGCAAGTTATTTTAAGGCCTAATTTCAGCCACATATTCAAGTTTTTTTGGACATAAATCAATTCACAACACAAGAACTGTATAAATGAATCATACAACAGCAGAAGATTTGAGCAGATGTTTTCTTTTTGTTTTTTTTTTTTAAACTAATGTGACATGAATTGATATGCAAACATATCAACCTGCAACCTGCATGCTTGAAATCAGTGGTTTTAAAGGATCTACAGCCTGATCCAAAGTGAAAAATGTAAGGGAATCACAGTAATGATATCAGAAATGACCAATTATAACTAATGCAAATCAACTCAGAGGGAGATCATTTGCATTGGTAATCTTTCTGCCTTAATTAGAATTACTGCCAAGTTTTGGCATCGGAGTACAGATGTGAGATGGACTTTCAATGTCACCAAGAGTGCACCTGCATTTAACACACACCAGGTTACGTCTCGGTTTTGCGACACCTGCAATATTCATTGCGCTCTTTTCGTGATGTTAATATTTGATGTTTTTCCTAAGCCCTTGACAAGGTAATGTTCAGGAGTTGCTTTAGTGAAATTATGTTTTAAGTTGCACTGAATAATGTACAAGTCCATTAACATTTCACCATGCTTCCTTTGTATTTATATGTGCTGTTGCGCCACAATAGTTGATCTGCATAAATCCCCTTGTTCGTGAATGTCAGGTCTACAACAATGCCAAAATTGTGTAATATTTGCACTGATCTTGTTTGTATCTTTGTTCTACATCACTGGGAAATAAATGCATTACTCTACAAACTCATGCCTCATGTCCTAACTTGATTATACATCAAAGGATAAAAAAAAAAAACTCGAAAATGGGCCTATGAGATAGCAAGCCCTAGATGACACGCTTACTGGCTTCTAATGGGAGCACATTAATGTCATCATAAAAAGATTTGTAGTTAAAGTTCAGTGACAAAATGGGATGAGTCCCGTTGTAATCTGTGAAGCATTGCTCAGCATATTGTTCAAAGGGACAGTCGAGGGCGTTTTCTATAAAGGAACATTTCCTCCTAATAGGACTTGGGTGAGCCTGTCACAGAAGATACATTGCAACTCTTGGCGTAGGAATAATGATGCTAATTCACACAATGAAAGTGACCTTTTAGTTAATGCACGTGCAATTTTACACTAGGTGTCAATTAACGTCAAGTCTTGTTGTAATCAATCAAAAATGACAAGCGCAGTATGGGATTCTACATAATTAAGATAATGATAATCCTGAACTAATTGAATTTCATAATGATCAGTAAAAGATAGGTTCTTCTCATTGTTTAAGGAAAAGGGTGACTGATTATTGAGAATTGCAGAATTTGCAAACTTTCATAATGTAGAGTCGGCTAAATAGATGGATCTGGAGTATAGTCTCGATGTACAGTGCTTCAGGGTTCATATTCGATCGGTTTCTTGTGAAGAGAAAAGCATGAATGTTTTAACAATAGGCCTAACTCCAGGTCTGAGAACTTTTCTCCTGGAGTTCATTCTCTGCACTTCTTTGATGATGATATAACAACTTTCGAACAGAATCTGGGCACTTTCTTTGCTGATAGGCCTAAAGTTGAAAGAATCAGATTGTTCCTAAGCTTTCATATAAAGTATCATAGAAAGAAGAATCTTCATGTTGAATTTGTTCCAATGTCTGAGGTTTTTGCCTCAATATTTGTTCTTACCTTAGGCCCTTTGTCCTAGCAGGGTCATATGCCACTGATAAAAGACTTCCACTGTTTCCAGTCCTGTGTCAGTCTCTCTAGGTGGTTCCAGGTTTCTGTTTCTTAAATGTCTGCTTGGAGGTCCCAGTGCCAGTTGGCTGGCTACTCTTTAGCTTTCCTTGGGGATTCCATGTGATGGCCTGTCTGGTGATGCTTGACTTTGCTTTCTAGAGTGTGTTCCTAATCCACTCTCTTTGCCTTTTTCTTGTTTTCTTGCAAGGTGGGTATCAAGTGGGTCTTCTCCCAGAGATCAGTGTTACTGGTCAGTGGGAAAAGAGGACGTCTTGGTGGTTCTCTAGGTCTCTGCCCTATAAAGTAACACGCCTTCACATTAAACAGTCTGATCTTTGTGCATGCTGTCAGCATGCTGAAGATCCAGACAATTTTGAGCTCCAAGAAAGCTGACTTTTCTCATTCTTACTCTGGCATCAGCACTGGTGCCACCTTGTCTGTCAATGATACTGCCCGCGTAAGTGAAGGCTTCCACCTATGCCAGCACTACCCTGGCAAAAATGTCAGCGGTTCTTTGCTGACTGCATTGATCAGTAGGATCTTTGTTTTTCCTTTGTTGTTCCTTCCTTTCCTCATATGGTTGCTCCAACTTGCTCTGAAATTGCAGTCAGTTGTCTCGTCATGATCCAGTCAATGACCAGTAGGAACAGGAAAAGGGATGAAAAGCACCATTGCCTCACTCTTGTCTTAACTTTAAAGCTGCCAGAGGTCTGGTCACAACAGATGACTCTGCAGGTCAGTCACTCATATGTGTTTTGGACCTGTTCCACTTGTTAAGGAGGCATTCCTCAGTTTGCATAAGATCTCCCTCAGAGCTGCCAAATGTTATTTCAATGTCAATGAAGTTGATTCATAAATCTTCTCCACTCCAGGGAATGCTCCACTATGAAGTAATGCTGCAAAGTGCCACAATTTGTTTTCTGACAGAAGTCTGCCTGTTGATCTCATAGGTGTGACTTCACCTCTCTCCTTCAGTCTCTCTACCAGGATGATGTTGAAGACTTTCCCTGGGGACAAAGCAAATGATGTCTCTGTAATTTGAGCAATTGCAAATGTAGATTGATAAGGTAGACCTCCTTTTTGTCCATTAGAACATACTCCTCCTGTCAAATCGTCCCATGCCATACCCCTATATGGTATCTTATACTGCAATGTCTTCACTGGGCTGGGATGTCCTCAGGTCTGGCCGCCTTCTCGTTTTTCAACAGTCTGATGGCATTCTGGATCCTTCTCTACATGATCAATCACATTTAACCTCCAGGTCAGCGTCTGTTGGTTGGACATTATGTGGGTTCTGTGGAATAGATCTCTTTAATTGCTCCTTAAAAATTTCAGCCCATCTGCTCAGTTTTTACTCATGGAACAGTTTCTTTGTAATGCCGTACAGAGTCTTCAGGTTTCTGTTGGCAGATGCTTGTTCTGCCTCCTTTGCCAGGCTGTTGACGTGGTTCCATTTGTCAGCTTTCACACCCGTCTGACTTCTCTGTTTGCCTCAGCATATTGTGCTGGTGAATCTGCTGCTCATGTCCAGCTTTTGTTAACCTCTCCCTACCTCTTTTTCCTTACTTTGACTGACATTTCCTCTTTGTGTTGCTATGCCTTGTGTCCCACCACATCTTGGCTGGTTGTTGTCAAGGTCTTCCTGACGTCCTCACTGGGTGTCCAGGTCTCCTTCTACCTATAGATCTATTATAAAACATTGTAAAGCTCTTGTGAGCACCATGTAGCTTTATATATACCTTTTATGTGGGAAGATGCTTCCACTGATGAAGCGGGAAAACAAAGAGATGTGAGAGAACTGTCTTTCATTAATTGTATGCATGTATACATGATGTCTTTATAACCCACACTATCTGTGCCAACCTTGGCATTGAGATCTACCATGATAATCTTGATGTCTTTTTTCATGGAACTGGTTAAAAATTGGCTGGAACCGGACGTAAAACTGGATGCTAAACATAACATTATGACCAGTAATTGTATGTACCATCAGAACTCATTTCCTTCTTCCAGGAAGCTGTCTTGTTGGATTTGAGCTCTTGTCAGGATAACAAGCCTGAAGTCAAGCCCATTTTCCTTTTTATCCAGATTTAGGACTGGCATCAGAGAATTTCAGCACTCTGGTCCACCACAGACATTTGGTCAAGATAAAAAGGCTGACAAAAAACACACACACACACACACACACACACACACACACACACACACACACACACACACACACACACACACACATATATAACTAATTAGTGGGCCATTTGAGCTACACCCTCTTTCAAACCGGTGTACACAGCGATGCAATTTTCATACACAAACAGTGGAAAAAAAGAATTGGTCATACAATATAACTCCAGGCAAATGTAAGTGATGTTACTGTGAAAAAAAAGCATTTAGGGAAGCTGTCAGTTCATGAAGCACGCAGCATGTTGAATACAGCATATATACATAATTTGTCCATGTTTGAAGGACTCTTTGTTGCATGAAAAGCCACAGAGTGTCTCCATATATGAAGGAATATATGCATTTATATGGTTTAATCTATCTCAAAATGTCTGGCCACTTAACAGCCTGTCTGCTGTTTACATAATCACAGCTTACTTAGGCTATCAGTCCTAGTCAGGCTAAAACCAAACCACTGATGTGCATGCAAATGAAGTTAGTGAAGTTATAGACAATTGTGTGCTTCCAACCGTGGCAACAGCAGGACTTAATGGGCTGCCGCAATCTTAAAAATGAAGGTGTTACACAGGGATTTTTGAGCAATGCCATAGAAGAACACTTTTGCTTTCATAGAGAACCTTTTGTTTTTATATTTATGAAGGTCAACATTTAAATAAGTCGATATTAAGATTCTTTACCAATTTAAAGTTCAATCTGCCTCATAGCTTCTTTACATAAAGGATTCTTCGTGAAACCAAAAGTGGTTCTTCTGCTTAGAGGTCATGAAAAGGCAGACTGGTCTATCCAGATCTATTGGGAATCATTTCATTTAGTTTATTTAAGATTTCTTCTAGTTTTAGTGGTCCAAGCAATTCACAGCCAGTTGCATGCACTGTACATAATACACATGATCATACTCAGCCAGTCAGATAAGTGCATTAGGATGAACACTGTGACTCGTTTGGACAAACTAACAAGATCATTCCATCAAGAGTTTTAAACCAACGTTTCATATGTACAATAACCATCATGGTTGTTAAAAACAGTGCCATGCACCACTATGAGACATGCTAAGTACTTTAGAACCAGTAGATGCCCTAGTATGTTTTATTTTCTATGTTGTCATTTTACAGATTCATTCCATGTTCATTTCAGAACTATTTCATTGCTCTAGCTGTAAAGGGACTCAAATGTAGGGCCTATCACTATACTCTTTTTTAGTCATCACACCCAATATTATGACCATTTGTCAGCAACAATTTGTGGTAGGACCTTTCTTGTTTCTGCATGACAAAGCAAAATCCTTAAAAAAAAAAAAAAAAAAGATTTACAGAGTTTGATGTGAAAGAATTTGACTGGCCTGCACAGCTATCTGACTTCATCCCCCTCCACCACCTTGGGAACGCTTACCGTGAGCTAGGCTTTATCGCTTACATCAGTACCTGACCTCCCTAATGCTCATGAGGCTGAATGGAAGCAACACCTCACAGCCATGTTCCAAAATCCAGTGGCAATCCAGTGGCTTTTGGAACATGGCTGCCCACATTCTACTTTAGCAAACTCTACATTAATATTTGAGGATTTGGAGAAAGATGTACCAGAACATACAGATATGATGTTCGAATGTCCACATACATCTGTTCCACAGCTTATGAGGAACACTTAAGTTCACATCACAGACCTTCAGGGCTTCTGCATGTCAGGAGTCAGCAGAGCTTATTTTGTTACAGCTGCATGTAAGTGTTTCTGATCCTAATCCAGTAAGACTTCTCAGAAACAGTGTGCCATTTTCCTAAACTGAGGAAACTACAGCTATGTTTAATATTCTAGAAATGGTTCAAAGTCATGGTTGTATTGTCATTTCCAAAACTATCTTTGTATTGCAACTTGCCGCAGGTCACTGAACTGTTCCAAGTAAACAAACTGTTGCTTTCCGAATTCCAATTAGGCGCTCTATCCAATTTCAATATAACTGGAGACTGGCCCAGTTCTAGTTATCAAGCCAGTTCAAAATATCTTCAACTGGAAAGGAACCAAGCCCACATTAGAAAAGCATATTTTCATGGAGTATTTAGTTTTCAGTATGTAATCCTTTAAGGGGTTATAGCAATTCCACAGATCTTCTGAAACTGCAAATTTCTACTTTCAATCACTGAGTTAATAATGGAACAAATGCAAGCATATACATTATTACCAGTTTTTTTGTTTTGTTTTGTTTTGTTTTGTTTTGTTTTGTTTTGTTTTGTTTTGTTTTGTTTTGTTTTGTTTTGTTTTTTGTTTTGTTTTGTTGATTCTGATGAATTGGGTACCACAACAATTCTATTACCCACCATGGACACCATAGCAACCACTTGAAATACCATAGAAAACACCTTTGCAACCAGTTATACCATAGCAACGACATATAAACTAGCCGAGATACCATAGCAACCAGCTATACATTTAAAATAATATTTACATATTACTATTCACTCAGAAAATATCCTTAACTAGTTTCCAGAGACACCTCAAACTTGCTATCAAATAAATGTCAGAATGGAGAATTCAACAGACAATGCTCAACACATTGCACTTTATCACCCAAGACATAGTGCAATTATAAGCCTTTAATGAGTTTAGTGTATCTCTTGTTGAGAAAATGTTGTGTGGTTTGTCTCTATGATGCACATTTTGCTCAGTTGATTGGTTGTTTCAATTACCTGCCATCTAAGTCTGTCTGATCGAGCCCCTTTCACCTTCATTTGCAGTGGTGTTGTGAATGAAAAACCTATTAAGTGTGTGGGGTTTACAGGTCCAGCTGCAACATCTATGGACAAATGTTTGACACGATTGTATGCTTCCATGCCTGAATGTATATTTTACGTTGTATTCAGTAAAGAAGCAGCGCAAAATAGCTGTTTGCATCATAACCATTTAAAGTTATATATGTGATATAAGCAATAAATGTTACCAGCCCTTCTTTTAGGTGGTATGAGTGTCTTTCCTGAACATATTCCTCACAGTGTATCACGACCTCAGTCAGTTCACCTGAGAATCTGAGTGGAATATTTGGCACTCTGTTTAAGCAAGGGGGTGGGGTAGGGGGTGGTGATGGCTTTGGTGAGCTCTCAAGCTAATCAAGATGGATGAGAGGAGGATGCTTCCTATGTGACAGTTTCAGGAAGGATTACTGCCAATATTGGCTACTAATTCCCATAGTATATTTATTGCATACTCCTGCCTCACTGCATGCGATTCAGTTAAAGAAGCATTAAGTCAAGATTCAAGAAACCTGACCTCTAGAGCTTGTGAACACCGAAGCATTGAAACAGACATTTTTACTCGTTAATCTTGCCGTTTATCCATGCCATGAACACAGAGCACCCCAACGAGGCTTATCTACTCAACCTCCGTACATATTCAACAAACTCTTCTAGATACAGTGGAGATAACTGACCAGAGCATGATTGTTTTTAGCTTGATATGTGGTGCTGCCCAATACATTTATCTTCTTAAAAGTGAAATTATAAATCTATAAACTCTTGGAATACCCTCATATTGATTAGCTGTTGTGAGAATAAAGTGCATGCACTGTGCAATAGTTCTTTGTAATAAGCTGCCATGCATTTATCAGCCACTTCCTGATTGCGTATGTTTTATTTATTTTTAAACATTATTCTACATTTGTTCTGTGAAGTCAGTTCAGTTGTTATGTCACCACTAGCAACGGTCACTACGTATTTCTCAAGTTTTTTAACCATTTATTAATGCACTGTTCAATCAAATTGATGTGCATACTGGCTTCCTCCATGTAGTTTTAGCCAAACAGACAGATGTAATGGGCTGTCGAGGAGATGCCTGAAGCTCTGTTTTTCCAGTGTTTTTCTTTTTTTTTTAGTGTTTTACATGTGCTAAATCTAAAATAGACAGAATTATCCAATAAAATGTTCCTCTAAAATAATGGGCAATGTTGATAAAATAATATATTCCACTAGCTTTGCCCTGATGTTTAAGATTGCATTGCACTGACATGGTGTCAGCACCTGCCCTGTTCTGTCTATGTGTCTGTGTGCACCTTCTGTTTGGGCCACCGACATGTGATACACACCTATTGTCTCCAGGTCATTGTTCTCTGCCCCAACCCTCTTGTTACCTTTGTCAGGAGTTTAGTTTTGCTACTTATAGTCCTGTGTTTGTTGCAGTCCTTGTCAAGTCTTGTTGATCAGTGTGTCTGAGATAATTATTTGGTTACTCGACATGATGTCAGCTTTACTGAAATGTTTAGATTGTTTTAGTTTCATTTTACTCAGTGGTGCTCATGCTTGCTCACCCAGCCTCCCCTTGTATATGTGATATGTAGTTTTATATTCATAAATTAGTTCCATTCTGTTTATTTCTGTACATCTTTGAAATGATGATATGGATGCATGTGAATATGGATGCATCTATATACTGCTATTACACCTGGCAAAAATATGTCTCAGACCACCTGCTGGTCTTTCAAAGAGGGGAAGCTCATTGTCGGCTTACATCATAAAATTTGTCAATTTATTTAGATGTGAATTCTGCCCTCAAGTTCCTTTTCAGGAAAATGACCTGTGACACTCTTGTACCCAGTAGACGTCTTTTCCAGGGATTTGACCAATGTTCTCACTGTGGCCAACAGAGCTAGGCTGCTTATGTATGGCCTGTTATGTTTGACTGTTTCATTATGTTTTGCCACTTGAATGCAAGCACCTTCATTAATTGCATGTTCAACTCTGACCCTGCCCAGACAAATTAGCCTTGCACATACACTCAAAAGCTCATTGCTCTTTTCATGCCTTTTCTTGCATTTATCCTGCCTGCATTTTATGTGTATGAGATCTTTAAAAACTCATCATCAAGATGCATGAATCAACAGAACGTAACAGAATTTAAATATTTGTATGAATTTGATGTTCTGATCAAAAATGTATTTGAAAAATAATGACAAGAACAAAAAAAAAACACAGAATCCCTGTTGGAAATTGATCTCCCAGAGTGATTTTGAGCTGAAAATGCAATCGTTTCATTTAATTCTTTGCTATGCTTCGATTGAGAAGGACATTTATAATAAACAGGTTGTCAAAATACAAAATACTTTTGTTATTTATGTATTTATCAGTATTATCTCTTCTCAGTACTTTTATTCTGAAATTTGAACACTGCATGTGCAAAGAAACAGCATAAACATCCTCTCCCTTCTCAATTTACACCTGTAAAGTTAAAAAAAACAACTAGAAAATAACATATATAAGAAGAATAAGCTGCACCTCATTATAAGCCGCATGGTTTAAAGTGTGGGAAAAAAGTAGCGGCTTATAGTCCGGAAAATACGGTATTTGGGACAGTGACATCATCAGCCCTGCCCTGTCTCACTGATCGGTCAGAGTCCGTATGCAGGTTAAGCATGTACACATGGACAGAGCAGTTAACATGCACTGGAAGCTCATTTGGCATTTAAACATGGATTTAATTGATTTGGAAATGAGTGAATTTTAGTTTTCTGAGCAGGATAATGTACTGATATTTCGTCACAATGATGAGACAACAGTCCTGTAGTTTGTTATATGTGTTATCTTATTTTGAGATACGAAGCCTAGAAACCAGCATGCAAGCATTATTATAATCTGACACACAGACTTTATTGCATTGCATACAGATTATTATGTTATCTACTAGCAACACAAGTAAAGCCAATATTGTTGTGTGACATCAATACTAGTATGTTAACCAGATATATTATCCAGCACTACGGATAATACTTTATTCAGAAATGTCCTGGAAGTGCCCAAAAGTATATTCTTGGCCAGATATCTCAATGATTCTGCTTGGGAAACTCATGGTGCATAAATATTTTAGTGCTGAGTTGGCAGGCTGTTATTAGAGATACTGAAGCTGCCTGCCAGTCCAGAAATTCAGTCTGAAATTCAAGCCATGCAGGCCAAGGTGATATGCACATTATCTAGAATGTAAAAGCAGACGCTTAGAATTGTAATATTAATGTCTTCATGTTCTAGTGCCAGGAGTAGAAAGCTCCTTTGAAAACACGCAATTTGTTTAAATTTGTGTACCAAGCTTGCAATGGTATTTAAGACATCTTCACACATATGGTGTAAATGTCATCAACAAGACACTCATCAAAATTACAGTATCATTCATTCATTCATTCATTCATTCATTCATTCATTCATTCATCCGTGTTTATGTTGTCCAAACTAGTATTAGTCACTGCTAGAAACTGAACAAGGCAACGTCACACTGCTAATACAAACTAGAATTATTGATTGGTCACTTTCAATTTTAATGGTCTAAATAAGGTTTAATGACAGATCAGCTTAAATACATGAAAATACATTGATGCAAGAACAAAAGTACAACAAATTCTATTTGAAACTCATTGGGACAAAGAACTTGCTTCCAAAATGCATCAGGCTTGTTAAGATGTTATCTTACAAACGCCTGACTCAGAATTTTGTGATGAGGACACTGGAGAGGTTTTCTTTTGATGACTCTTCCATGAAGGCCATGTTTGTGCAGGCGTCACATGTACCACAATTACAGAATCTGCTTAATCTTTCTGAAGGTCTTTTGCAATCAAGCAGGGGTTCAGTTTTAGCAATCCTATGAGCAGCTTCCAGACGTTATCGGGACCTCCACTGATCCTGACGATTTTTAATTACATTTCAAACTGAGGAAATGGCAACATGAAAAAGCTTTCCTATCTTCCTTAAGACTCCTGCTTTGTGGGCGTCACCCTTCTTATTTTCAGAGTGCTAGGCAGCTGCTTAGAGGAACCATTGGCTACTGTTTTTTGTTTGTTAGTTTCTTTGTTTGTTTGGGGGGCAGAGAGAATTAGAGGAGTCTGGGTATTTATAAGTCTTTAAAATTTGCATCACCTGGCCTTTCCTAATGATGATGGCGAAGAAGCAATAACCCTTACTAATTTCACTTTCTAATTAAGGTCTGAGACCTCAATCAAAGTTATCTGAGCATTCAAACCTCTTAGTTTCCCAAAGCATTGGTTTGACATCATGAGGTCATATTTTAAGAAGTTTTATAGATTTATTCATTAACTTTCACATTCATTACAATTAAAGAAATTGTGAGCATAAACTGCAAAATTGTTTCTTTACATAAAAAAAAAAATTAAACATGTACAAATTGCAAACCATTCCACCAATGAAAGAAAATCCGAGCATGATTTGCAAATTGTTTCCTCAAATTATTATTCAATTTTACCTGCTGCCCCTCCTGGGTTCCACACAAAACACCAATATACAATAAAAATGTGATTATATGACAAACTGAGAGCTGCTTGTGGTCAAACAGCTGCATCTTGGCATACAAAGCAGCTCCAAACAGACTCACACGTTCAGTTCCAGGAATATTCCATTTCTGTTCTTTCTCTCCGATGCCTGTTCCTCAGGCTTTTCTGAAAAGCAAGGAAATGTTTTTTTTTTTTTTTTTTTTTTTCATCTCAGTCACATAATGACTTTCAGCCAGGCAAAAGCAAATGAGAGAGAAGCAGGGAGAAAGAAAAAGCAGGAGGAGATATAATGTGGAAGGTCGAGGAGGACTGCCACCGGAAAAATGATGGGTCATTGATCATAGGCGGAGGGGAGAGAGAAGAGAGCAGCTCTCCAGAGAGAGTGCTAAATAAACATTCTGCAGGAAGAGTGCTTAACAGCTGGCACGACACATACAGCAGGGTGACCATGACTGGCAGTAGAGGGAGATGGAGTTATCATGATCATGATGAGGCAAAGCGGCCACAGATGAAAGGTGTTTGCGGTCACAAATGAGAAACTCCACAGTAGTAATGCTGATGGGCAAATAAGTACTTTCAGTGAGTTCTAAGCAAGCACATGGAACGTGGTGGGCTTTGATTGGAGTTACATTCAAATACAACTTGATGAATAAAGTACAATGCTTACAGAGCTGTTCCTAAAGAAAAATCTCTTGTTAGATCCATCCTATACTATATCAAAGCCTACCCTGCATCAATGACTAACTGAAGTCTGGAAGTCATGGACATACCTCCCCTGAGATGCTTTGCCAGGCCTTTACTGAAGTCACGTTCAGTTGCTGCTTGTTTGTGGGACTTTCTGTCTTCATTTTTTGCCTGAAAATCAGCTCAGTTTTGTTGACGTCAGGTGACCGACTCTGCCATTTAAGAATACTCAATTTCTTTGCCTGAAACATACGAATGCTAGACTGATTATGTGGAATGTTTTCATAGTTTGATAGTTTGATAGTACTTTTATTCACCAAAAAAATGTGAAGTATTCGTAAGAGACAGTCAATGCCCAATGTAGTTATTTTCAGGAGATTCAAATGTGTCATCATTTGAGATGTAAAAATGTGTATGAATTGAATCATGTTTTGGTTAAATAAATTATATATAACCATAAATTTATTTATAATTGATTTATTATATATTCATTATATATATATATATATATGAGATTAGATTAGAATAACAAAGAGTTTTACAATGGGTTCTCATTAGTTCAAATACGTAAAAAAAAGTAATATTATTATATCAAAAAAAGAGAGAAAACACACCCTCTCTTCTCATTTTCAGTCTTGCTGCATGCAGGTCGAGCATGTACACTTGGACAGAGCAGTAAGGCTTCTTTGCCAATTAAACTGGGATAGTTTGAATTGTGTGTATGTTAGCTGTTTTCCCAGATGGATTGCTCACTGATAATTCATCACATAATGCCATGATTGGTTAGACCTTTTAGTTTATTCTGCTATGTGTAGAGGTCTGTAGAATACTCTGATCCTGAGACATTTGCAAAGTGCAGAACTCAGGTTCTAAGAGGTAAGAAGCTATTGGGTTGACTTTGTGGTACATTTTGGATCATATTCAATCTGTACATTGAAATGTCATCTATTTGTTTGGCAGAATTTGTCTGAATCAGATCACAGAATCTATGTCTGTACACTTCAGAATTTATGCTATTTTTTTATCATCTCTCATTATCAGTAAACACCGGTGACCTTGTTCCACTAGCAACCCTGCATGCCCGTGATATAGAACTGCCTCCACCATGTTTGACAGATGATACGATAGTGCTTTGGATTTTGAATGGTTTTTTCTTCTGTATATTCATCTTAGTCTTGGTTTCATCTATCCAAAGAACCTTAATCTCGGGAACTGGGCAGTGGTTTGTTTCTCAAAGTGAACCTGGATGTATTTTAACTTATGAAAGCATCTGCTGATTGTGGAGCTTAGCAGTTATACACTTATCTCCTTGAGAGATTTCTTGAGTACATGTTCTGAATGTTTTTATTTATTTATTTATTTATTTATTTATTTATTTATCAATTATTTTTAATGATTTCTCTCGTTTATTTATTTATTTATTTTTCCTTTTCTTTTAAGTAGTTTCTAATGATTGTTTGCCAGCAGTGTTTTAGTGCTTCCATCACTCTGCACTACATTAATTGGATATGTCACTATGTACTGTGCTGTCATAACAAGAATTAATGCTTAGTTTACATTCTGAATCATTAGGATCTCCATATGCATGTGCCCTGCTCTAACTAATGCACACATGGCAAAAAAAGTCTCAATTCAGTGAACATTGCATTTATATCTAACCTGGTGTAATGGCGTGGAATAAATGAAGAAGTAGGATAGTATTTTTTACCATTTAGCACTTAGGCAATTTAAAATATGCTATCAAGCATTCATTCCTGGCATGTACTGAGCTCCGGGAATGAGCTGAGATACAGATGGTTTGCTGCTTTGTGCAAGCTTTTAAATGACACAGCCGCAGAGCTCCAACTCACTGAGCAGTGCTATTTAGACAGAGCAAACATTTCAGCATTGCTGTCTTTCTTCCTGAAAGGAATGGGAATTCCATCCTCTAACAGAAGCCTGATACAATCACACTCTATTACAAAGAAGAGATACATGGTGCAGGAAGGTCAATTCACATCTGTTGATATTTGCTTTTAATTACTCCTCGGAACAATTTAATCATCACATACTGTAGTTTGTGAGCCTCTGTGGGTTCTCTGCTCTTTCTAGAAGACTAGTTTCAGGTTAAGCACTTTCTTCAAAGACAGCACAGACATAATGTCAGATCAGGTACTAGGTCAACATGAAGATTTAACCTTTCAAATTTAGTTATTTGTAGAATTTGGTACCATTTGTTTATTGAGGAAAATGATTCAATAATACATATCTGTAAGTAGCAAATGTATGTGAACCACTGATTTCATTGTCTGGTTTGACCCCCTCATGAAGCAACAACTATAACGGTTTCCAGCAACTATTGTCTTACACGTCAGCTTGGAGTAATTTTAGCCTATTCCTTCATATGAAAAAGCTTCAGCTGTTGGTGGGTTTCCTCCCATGATCTGCTTGCTTCAGGTTCTCCCACAACATTTCTGTTGGATTAAGGTCTGGACTTTGACTTGTCCATTCCAAATCATCTTCATCTCTAACCATCATTTGGTAGACCCACTTGTGTGCTTAGGATTGTTGTCTTGCTGCATGACCCACATCCCAGATGTCCAGACATTTTCATTTCCTTGTTCAAAGAAGGCAAGCTGGCCCAGATGCAGCAAAATAGGTCCAAACCTTCCACTGCCATGTTTCATAGATGGGATTAAATTTGTATGCTGGAATGTAGTGGCTTTTCTTTCCCTCTCTCCAAACAAATCTCATTTAAACCCAACAGATCTAATTTGGTCTCATCCATCCACAAAACATTGTTCCAATAGCTTTACGGCATGTCCTTGAGATTTAAGCAAACTGCAGACAGGCAGCAATGTTCTTTTTGGAGGCCATTATTGTTAAGTGTTGTCAATCAATCAATTAATCAAAGTTTATTTATAGAGTGCTTTTTTACAGCAAAGGAGTTTCACGAAGCAGCTTTACACAGATCTGGGTCCAAGCAGATTTGAGCAGCCAGCAGGCAACAGTGGCAAATAAAAGCTCCCTCGGGCTAAGAGGAACAGAGGAACCAAGACTAAAAAGGGGAACCCATCCTCCTGTGGTGGACAGCAAAAAGCACAAATATAAAGCACAAAATGGTGTAAATTAATAAAGAAGTATAGCTAGTAGTGGGAGCCTGCTGTGTATGGGTAAACATTAGTTATGGGAGAATGCGAGTGAGTTGAAGATACAAGATCAGTGTTTCTAATGTGAGATGAGTTGGCCAATGCAATGATTCCAATGAGGACAGTGTCAGAGGGGAGCAGGTAGGGTGACATCTAGGCCGACCCATCAGAATAAGGCGTCTTGAGTGGGCATTGTCCTGATGGTGAACTCAAGGACATTGACAACAGACCATGTGAGAAAGATCTTTAGTTGCTTTGAAGTTACCTTGGGTTCCTTTGTGATCTTGCAGACTATTACACGCCTTGCTCTTGATGTGATTTTCTAATCTTCACAAAACACACCCGTTCTTAAGAACGAGTCAGAAAGTTCCAGCCAAGTCAGGGAGATTGTGGTTGATCTGCAGCTCTAGTTCTGTTTGAACACCTACTGTATATTATAGGTGTGCAGCCACAGCCATTAAATATAGCACTTGTGGATTTTAAGCTTTATCTTATTCACACAGTTGAGACAATTTATTTACCACAGTGGGTCCTAAGGACCCTCCAGTAGAATTTAGCTCCAACCTCAATTTAACACAGCTGATCCAGATAATCAAGGGCTTTAGAAGCATCTCTGAATATCAGGGGCAGGTGTGTCAGATTAGTCTGGGAACTAAATGCTGGTAGGAGCACGCTTGGCTGATGTAATCATCTTGAAACAGTGGCATTTTCCGGAAATTGGTGGCTGGAGTCCACTGTTAAAAGCCACAGCTGGTGCCATTGCAATCAGAATCAGAATCAGAATCAGAATTACTTTATTAATCTCAGAGGGAAATTGCAATCTTCTTATCTTCTAACTGTAGAAGCCTGACTCTAGCTGCTAATTTACAACCCCTTTCCCAAATCTGCCTTATAACTTTAGTGTTTCAGTGGGCCTGTTGTGTCATTTTAAATACTTGATTGTGTTGTTACAAATGTACTGATAGCTTCATGTTGAGATTATTTATTTATTTATTTATTTATTTATTTATTTATTTATTTATTTATTTATTTAGCCTTTGGTGTGGAAGGCTTAACTCTTTCAAACCAAGATTCATACTTGTGGGCAGTTACTTGCCAATTACGTTCTAAAGTTCATAATTTAGGATCAGAGTAATCTACATACAAGGTACACATATCATAATAAACCACAACACCCTATTCAATCATGATGGTCTCATCACTGTGTGATGCATTATCCAGTTTGAATAAATAAATAAATAAACAAATAAATAACTGCATGTCACATCCTCAAGGTGGATGGGCTACAACAGTAGATCACATGGCTGTCATCAAGAACAGAAAGCTGAGGGTGCAGTCAGCACAGGTTTGCTGACACACTCTGGCTTGTTAATGCCAATCAATCATTGCTTGAATGCCAAAGATTGAGTATTGCTACTGTTGTGCTTTCCTTTATAGTCACAATTTACCCATCTTCTAATGGCTGCTTTCAGAATGATAACACACCATGTTCCAAAACAAAGGTCTTCTCAAACTGGTGCCATGGATGTGTTTGTGAATGTTCTTCAGCAGCCTTTGGGAAATGTGGTAGGTTAAAATTAGGTTTGCAAGTAGATTAAGGTGTAAATTAAGGTGTAGGATAAGGCTCTGTTTAGGTGTAGATTAAGGAGTAGGTTAAAGTTAGTTAAGATTCAGGTGTGGCTTAAGGTGTAGGTTAGTTATAGATGTAGATTAAGGTAATCAAGTTGCATTTGACATTGTTAGAGGATGTGTTTCCTCTGAACATAGCAGTGAATCACTTCACAGCTGAACAGATATTTATGCTGAGATCACACTGAAACAAAGGAATGTCAGCAAAAGTTTATTTCAAACCTGGTTGAAGGTTTCTGTGTGGAAAACCTTCTGTATTTTGTTTTTTAACAAAGCCTTTAAAGGTTGTTTATCAGGCCATACGAGTTCCACTACTTAACTATCAAAGACGCCCCTTTTCAGTATGATATAGAACCATTTTCATCCTTGTAATTAGATGTTTATTTGGATCGGGAGGAGAAAAAAAAACATTAAAATGTGCAGAGCATGGTGGGGTACTCCTGTACCAGGGTTGGAAATGACTACTCTGTGGCATCGCTCCAAGAGCCCTTTTAGCACCTTTATTTTTCAGAGTGCATGTATAACAGCAGGAGGCCAATTGCCCATCCCTGGTCTACTTTATCATTTGCTACTCATTGCCTCTCTTGTGTGGTTCTGAAAGCTCTGTATTCAGACATCTGCTCCTCCGCAGTCAGCAAAAAAAAAGTTTTCTCTGTGGAAATCTTGCACTAATGACAGGTACTTACAAGACAACAAGTAGTGTGTACCTGTAGATGGCTGTGTCTGCACTTCTGTTCGACAGGGGAAGCCACTGGGCGATTCTGAACATATGGGGACCCTATGTGATGTCAAATGACTGTGTATGTAATGAATATGAAAGTTTTGCAACTTAAATGTTGTCATGCTAAAAATACAGAATTGTAATTAAAAAATAGTATTAAAGTACAAATGTAAAGTAGAATTATTATTGTTCATTTTTCCAGACACCACATATCCCAACTTATACATCACTTCATGAACATCCATCAGTTTATGAAGAATATTTTGCCCAACATACAGGCTCCTCAAAATCTGCTGTCCGCTCTCTCACAGGTTCCATAGAACCTTCTGCAGAAACTTCCACCACTTGAATGGATATATTCCGTAATGTTTTTTGGCTGAAAATATTCCTGTCTGAATTTCTTTTTGCCCTTTCTTCTATTTGAAGAGCAAGTGCTTCTCAAGAGGTAGATAGTAATCTGGTTTTTGGAGTGCAACTTGTTCAACAAGCTCAACAAGACAGAACAGTGGTTTAAAGCAGTAATCTCAGGAAGCTTGTCTTCTATACTGATTTTTTTTAATACACTAGAGGTGCTTTTGGAACTGAGAGTTCATTTAAAATATTCAAGCCTCCTTTTTAAAAACTGGCCTTTAGAACTGGTGTGTCTGAAATGAAGCCTTGGCCCTAGCTCTTATCCATCTGGAGATATACATGAGGGTATACATGAATATCATGTTGAGATTGTCCAAAAACACAAGCTATTTAAATGTCACTGTCTTTAGGGACGTTCCGCATGTGATGAAGACTGAGGTCAATATAAGCATACTTTAAAACAGCATAAATGGAGAATGGAGAAATTGGGGAATGGAGCAATATGGTGTGTTTGTGTGTGTGTGTGTGTGTTGTTGACAAAGAGTGGAGACTGCGGAGGATTCTGGGAAGGGTAGTTCAGATGGAGAGACAGAGAGTGTGACAGAGAGGGTTTAACCTTTAGAATTCTATGCCAATTTTCCATGTTTGACATACTTTTACTCATCAAAAGTGAGGAAATAAGATCCTAGTCTACTCAAATTTGTCTTCATTTGAAATGTAAAAATGAAGAGAATTTATATTTGCATTATCGATCAAAAATTGACTTACTTGTTTGCACATAAGGACTAAAAAACCCTTTATATCTCAGAAATTATGTTGGACATTGATTATGCAGTGTGTGTTTGGCCTAAAAATTCAAGAATTTTGATGAGTTATTTGTAATTAATAGATTGACAAAGATAAGAGTTTGCAGTGGTATGTTCATTATGATATGTGTATCATGTCTGTAGGTTACCCTGATCCTGAGATATGAACCCTAGAAAACAGCATGTACTGCCTATGAAGTGCGGATCTTGGGTTGTTAGAGTTTAAATGCACAGTAAAAAAAAAAAAAAAAAAAAAGATATAAAGAGATATAAAGAGAGGTTGAAAAATGGCCATGTAAAAAAGAAATTATTACCCTTTTGGAACATTAAACCACACAAATATTATAATGGGCATTGGGGATATATACCATAAAACAAGGGAACTGTGGAATATGTGGCCTTTTAATGCACTGGGTATCAAGTTCTAGTCCATTCTTGTGTGTGTGTGTGTGTGTGTGTGTGTGTGTGTGTGTGTGTGTGTGTGTGTGTGTGTGTGTGTGTGTGTGTGCGTGTGCTTTATACCACTGTTGCAGAGGCTTTTTAAATGGACATTGTCCAGATCCTACAGAACAAAGATGGATTTTCAAAAGCTTTAAAGCAGTTCAGATTTCCCATTAGAGATCATTTACAGAAATATGTCTTAAAGGCACAGAGTGTTTAGTTCTAAAGGATAAAGGAAGGTCAGGTGTGGGATGAAGGTATATAGAAGAACTGGATCAATACATCCCTAATTGCCATATTTGTATTTATTTAAGGCTTCAAAAAGCCAGACCTCCAAACAGAAGCTGCATCTGGTTGATCTTGGCCTTATCTCGCTCTGATGCACAGAGTAATACTTTCCTTTGTTGCCAGGAGAATCTATATGATGTGTAAGTGACAGATACAGTCAGGAATAGTCCGGAAGAAAGTGGACACCCTGTCAGAGCACCTGTCATCTCGCTGAAATCTGAAGGCAGCTGGGGATAGAACGGCCCGCTAAGTCTGTCTGCCTCCGAGGCAAGCTGATGTGCTTCACATCTGGAACATAACCACTCTTGAAACGAGTCTAAAACTTCACAGCGCCACTGACTCGCATCTTACTTCATGAGTCACGCTAGCTCCTGCCTAGGTCCCTGGCTCTCTGATGTAGGTGTTATGACAAAGTCACCTTTTCATTACCCTTACCCTTGCTGCTCCATGGATTGATGAAAGAGCCACACATCGCTGGCATTTCATTTGGTCATTTTATCATTACTGTTCCCACTGTCCACTCACGCAGCCTGTGGAGCAAACATTTGGTCCACTCCCCGAAAGTCCTGTTTGCCAGCTGGTCCCAGAACTATCAAACCAAAGGGCTTGCCAAAATCCTCTGACCGTATTTACACTAGAGCTATGGACATTTACAGTACACTTTCTGTCACAGTGAGTGAGTGTTAACATAACGAAAACCCCCATTATTGCAGTGTGTTAGCAAAATATCAGATCATAATGTCTGCGACATGTAATTAGAGTCAAGCCATGTGTGAATTAGGAAATCAGTTAATGGTGAGGATTCTTTTTTTCTGCATTTTTCATAACTTAATAAGTCTAAGCTCCTCGACCAATTAGCTGTGACCTCAATAAAATCTCAATGTTGCCTGAATGGCAGATACCATTAGTACTCAGAGCACGACCTAAAGAAAAAAATATATATGTTCCCTTCTGAGCTGGCCAAATGCACATTTGACTCTGCTGGAAGCACGCTTGATGGAAATAGATTGGAATTAATGTGCCTTGACTTATCTGTATAGTTTCACATGGGATTTCATCCAACCAGTTCGCCCTTACAGTATAATCCTTTCCACGGAGTTCTGGTGCAATTCTACAGGGAACTACACATTTACACCCTTAACAGTAGAGGGTCTTCAGATGGTTCTGATGATTCTAAGGTTTTGTAAATATCAGGAAGGTATTTAAGTTACATTGCATGATGTCAACATGGTTGGGGGCAAACTTGAAAGCAGTGTTACCATTGCAGCAGCAATGCTGGAAGACACCAGTAGCCAGCATGCAAAGGTATGGTAGCCAGCATCCTAACACCACGGTTTTCCGAGCTGGATTACTCACTGATGCATTATGCAATGATTGATAGATAGGATGAGTATTGTTATGATACGTGTATTATGTCTGTAGGTTACTCTGATCCTGAGTTATGAACCCTAGAAAATGGCATGTAACTGCCTAATCAACATGATAGTAATAAAGGCAAATGCCATTAGTATGCACAGCGTCACCTAAAGAAAAAAAAAAAGATATTTTAATTTCTGAGCTGGACAAATGCACATTTGGCACTGCTGGAAGCACGCTTGATGGAGATAGATTGGAATTAATGTGCCTTGACTGAAATCTGTATAGTTTCACATGGGATTTTCATTCACCCCTATAAGACTTTCCAGGCTGGTGCTAGTAATGCACTAATATGTGTGTATTTGCCAGAAAAGAAATTCTAGAGAGTACTACACTCATACACTCTTAACAGGGACTTCAGATGGTTCTGATGGTTCTAAGAGTTAATGAATCTCAAGGTAGCATTTCAGTCAGATTATATGATGCCATCATATTTGGAGGCAAACTTAAAAACAGTGCTCTCATTGTGGGACAAGGCCTATAGATAACAAGATGGCACCGCAGTTGTTTGGTTGGACATGGCCTGTAGCTGGTGTGCTCATGTCATGCTGACAATGTTGACATGATCGTAGACTTGGACAAGGCCCATTGCAGGTTTGTTGGGAATCTGTGGTGTAAACACTAAGCAATGCATCTAGATATTTCATAAAAGTCACTTAAACTGCTGTTTACTGTTGGACACTGAACAGGAACACAATCGGTGGTTTTTAACTTAATTAATGTAACTTAAAGAATGTTGACCCACCCCTGATTAAACCACGACCAGTAGTTGCTTCTCCAGATCCCAGAAGGCGCAGAGAGAAAGGACGTAGGGCTAAAGGGTTGCTAGGGTTCTATAAATTGATAAATAAATGTTATATAGACCTTCAATAGGTTCTAATTCTCACACATCTCTATTCCAACATGTTTCCTATGGATTAGCCTGTTGCAGATGTTACCATAATCATATTCCTTGGAATATGACACCAAATTGGAACCAGATTAAAACCATCCAAGCATAAAGACACTGTTTCAGAGCTGTGGTTAAGGGATTCATATCGAAAGTTATGACTGTAAGTTGGCAGGTGTGATCCATCAAGGAACCGCTTCGCTGCATTGCTATTGATTCAGACATTGATTTTTTCCAATATTGTATTGGTAACATATGCCCCTAAAGGGGATTATGAAAGGTCAATATTTGCCTCAGGCTTTGCATCTGTGTCAAAAGTCAAATAGATGGAGGTGAAGCTGAAGCTTTCTTGTTTGTACATTTTGATGTCAGTTCATGATTTGATAGAAAACTTTACTTTGTCAACAACTTTGTCTCTTGTTTGACTTGTTTGGAGATCTCCTTGGTGTGTGTGTGTGTGTGTGTGTGTGTGTGTGTGTGTTACCTTAAACACAAACCTGTTATTCACCACAGCCAGTGTGGTCAGAAGGGCACAATTCCTACATTTCTCCTGTTTTATGTTCTGGCTCTAGGTCCACATATGACATTTGTGCTGGTTTATGTTCCAGCAGCAGTCATAAGTCATTTTCACATGACTATTTCCCACACTTATTGCATTGAATGAAACAGTCCATTTTTGTTACTGAGACTTAAAGGCAGGTATGTTAAAGGTCTCTGTTCTGAAACAGTCATTATCATTTCAGAGGGAATGGTTGGCCTATAATGCT
Source organism: Acestrorhynchus altus (assembly GCA_034509495.1). Taxonomy (NCBI): domain Eukaryota; kingdom Metazoa; phylum Chordata; class Actinopteri; order Characiformes; family Acestrorhynchidae; genus Acestrorhynchus; species Acestrorhynchus altus. Next base: position 6,321,110 of record CM067512.1, on the reverse strand, counting down.
GTGGACTGATTAGGCAGATATATGTGTTTTGACATCTCACTAATAAATAAAATCAATCTGTTTTTTGCAGTTTCATTTTATGGATCTGGGAGAAAAGGCACAAGTTCAACCGTGTTGATATGCTACGCAAAAATCTTTTATTGGAAAAATAAAGTGAGAAAAAAAAAATTCAATTGCATGCCCCCTTTAACACAATTTTGTTGCCAACATATGTTGTGTAGGAGGTCTCGCGTGCACTAAACAGGCTAAATATAGTCACAAGAGGAATTACACTTGATGGTTAACACCAAGGAAGCTTTAAGTAGCTATAAAAATAGCAATACTTACTCCACAATATGTGAAGGATTTAACAGTGTGAAATATATATTTAGAGAGAGAGAGAGAGAGAGAGAGAGAGAGAGAGACAGAGAGAGAGAGAGAGAGAGAGAGGAGAGAGCGAGGAGAGAGAGAGAGAGAGAGAGAGAGAGAGAGAGAGAGAGAGAAAGAGAGAGAGAGAGAGAGTAAGGGAGAGAGAGAGACAAGAGAGAGTTAGTGAGAGAGAGAGAGAGAGAGAGAGAGAGAGAGAGAGAGAGAGAGAGAGAGAGAGAGAGAGAGAGGAGAGAGAGAGAGAGAGGAGAGAGAGTGAGTGAGAGAGAGAGAGCGAAGAGAGAAAGATAGAAGGTGGAGAGAGAGAGAGAGAGAGAGAGAGAGAGAGAGGAGAGAGAGAGAGAGAGAGAGAGAGATTGTTTAACAAACATAATAATAAATAACTTTAACAATATATTTATGTATTTTCATTGAATTAATGACATGGAGGCTTGGCACCAGAACTTCACTTATTCCGTTCATTTTCCCAAGAACTATAAAAGTTGTGACCTTGATCACATTGTTCTTCCTTCAGATGAGACAAGGGGTTCGGACAGCAGAGAAAGATCAACCAGAGAGCTGGAGTCAAACAATGAACTTCAAAGCTAATGATTAAGGCTATATTCAGACTGCAGGTAAATCAGATCAGAGATGAGTGTCCGCACTATAATTTGAAAGTCATCAAATCAGAATTGCATGTCCAGATATCACAAACATCTGTGTGAGGGTTTGGAGTAACAATGTGAAGATATGAACAGTAATTATGAGCTTGCCACTTGCTACTTACTTGTTTTCCCACATTTCCAGAATTCTGATTTGTGATGTTAGGTGTTAGTGTTGCAACATACACATCGAATCAGGATGAGATGCATCTGTGCAAAAGGGTTAGGATCACATTTTCCAAACCATCTCCAAATGGTTTGGATCAAAAATCATCCAGAAAATCAGAGTTACTAGTAGTCTGAACATAGACCATGTATCCTGAACTATTCTAATTAGGAGGGTTTTGACAATGGACACTTCACTCAAAGTAGGTTAAATAGTGGACTTTTAGTGTTTCTTACTGTTTTAAGAAACAAAAATTTAACTATATGTCTGAAGGTCTGTAGACACCACGAAAGATTCAATACTCCAGAACTTCTTTTCAGTATGCTAATTTCTTCCCAGAGGATCTTCTTCCATTCACTACTTTCTACATGTAACAAAGGAGAGCCTCTGACCAGCTGTCTCATTGTCTAGCATGGGAATTGGAACCAACAGTGGATTCTTGGAGTATAGCTGAGAAGATCAACGCTCTCTATCTACCCATAATCCTTCCAAAATGCTATAAATTCAAGTGTTATATCAATGTGATGACCCATTCTCCTCTCACAGACAAATCACATCCTGCCACCTGAGCATGATTTCCACCCCAGCTCTGCCCACAATTTTGCCCTCAAAATCCCACCTAGTTTAGCGTATAGCCTTTATATCATCCAGTGTAAACTGAACACACATTGTCTTTTTTTCCAGGCTCCCTGCTAACCAGACAAAGCTGACCATTACTGTACAGGTAACCTTAACATTTTGTAAGTGCTGTTATAATAATTTTGCAAACAGTTTATATACTCGATCACAAACCCTTTAATAATCACTGCAATTCTTAAAATGCAGCTACAGTTACTTTCAGTTTAGTCTTTGAGTTAAAGACATGGAAACTTGGCCAACACTTCACCAATTTGGTCCGTTGTCCCAAGAACTATGATGCTGTTATGAGTAAGGTTTTTACAAAAGATGCTCCAATCAAGTCTTTTTTTTTGCCCTCCAACTTGGCCGAGCACCATCACCCAATTCAGTTTATACAAATAATATATAATTTAGTAGCATTTTTTTAATGTTTAAACAATCTTGAATCTAGTCTGACTGACCTATCTGATCATTCAGCCTCTGAAGTCTCTTTACCATAATTTTGTAGAATGGATCAAAATATTACCGCTGGTAGAACACAGCATTTCCAGGAGCATGGATAAAACAGCACAGAAAACAAACATTTTAAGGAGGAGTAAAGGTTTCATTCCCTTAACTTCCAAAATCTTTTAACTGTTCTACAGTTGGTTGTTGCTGCATTATGTTTTACAAAAAAGACTGAATAAATTCATGAATTTGTCTCAAACTTCTGATTCAATTTAAATAATGCAGGAATGTACACAGTGAAACTGATGGACTTTTTAAGGTGGAATGAAGAGTTAGATTTAGGAACCCAATTCAGCCTTGCTTTAGCAGCTAACTGATACCATCACTGTGCTCATCAGTGAAAAATAATCACTGATCATAATAACACTGTCTGGGTTAGTTTATGAAAAAACGGACACAGGGGACAGGAGTGTAGCCCAATGTACTGTTCTACTAGTTCCACTGTAAAACAGCACCAGACTATGAATGAGTGCTAATGACATCTAGGGGTTGGTCTGTCTGGCTGCAACAAAAACTATAATTGAATTGGATCAGAACGTGAGGTTACATCCCGACCAATTCAAAAGAATGGATCAGCCCCTGATCCCAACCCACCAGACCTATTCATGACATTCTTGTTTTGCCCAGATCGTTGGTAACTTACAGTTGCACTGGTTCCTTTACTCCATGCACATTTATGTTAGTCCCTCATTTAATGTATGGTTGTCTTATTTTATTAGCACCATGTGTGTTTACTGAATTTATTGTTCATTTATTGTTCTGTGTGCAATCTATCAGGCTGAACATCTGCACTCTATGTAGTCTTGTATGAAGTCCTGGTGCTGTGTGTTGGCCCTATGGGCCTAGAAGAATGTCAGTTTGTTCCAGGGTTATATTGAGGAATGACAATAAAGACCACTTGACTTGATTGCATTCACCCACAACAGCAATGATGAGCTCAGACTTGTTGGATGATTAGTTTTGGATCACTCCAATTCATCCCAAAGGTGGCTTGATGGAGCTCTGTCACCCTGAGAATGCAGTTTCACAGTTTTGCAACCCAAAGCTGGAAGGCTTTACACCCCTCTAGCTGACACAGACATGTAGGCATGGAGACCTTACTCCAGAGTGTCCCTGTATGTTGGCTCTGCAATTGGTGCATCTTAAAGTCAGTGAATTTAGTCATTTGAATTGGTCTCTGAATACTTCTGAACATATCAAATCAAATCAAATTTATTTGCATCATACTTTTTACAACTGATGTCACAAAGCAGCTCCACACAAGTCCAATTAAAAGATCAACAACACATAAAGAATAAAGAAGGACACATAGTAACCTGAAGATTAGTTAATCTTAATAAGCATAGAATAGTTTAGGGCAGCTTAGGCTGACGTTGAGGTGTGGGTTCAGGTAATGAAGTTGCTTTGTTACATTCTCTGGCCAAATTGTTTGTTTTCTGCATGTCTGCATGTTTAAATAGTGACCGGCAACAACTTGCAATTCACAATGACCTCCTGTCCACTGGTGGTGCTCTTATCCAAATATATAAAAGAACATGTCACGCATTTGAAGAAGATGAAATGATGTTGTTTGTCAATGTTGGTGAGGAAGCCTGAAAAGGAACTGTCGAACAAAATCACAGATACCACAAGAATTTTGCACCGTAAGACACCGTAATAATGGTTATGGTCATTCTTGAGTTAAGTTTGGGGTCTAGGTGAGGTGTGGTTTCTAAGCCACAATACAATTACAGTACTTGCTTTGTAACACTTTCTGTTCAAATTTCATTTCTGCTTTGTGTGGGTTGTGTCAAGAGTTACAATATCTTGCTATACATTGTGTGACAGCTGAAATGCTCTTTTAATCACATATGTACAAAATCCTCTCGAGACCAGACTGGGCTAGAAAAAGGGCCCACACTGCTCCAGGCATATGTACTAAAGGTCACATATTACGGTTTGCAGAACTGTGCAGATTTTACATCGCTCATATAGAGACTAGTCTGCGTCTCTCAAAATGCCACATTCTGTCCTAAACGATTAGATGAGTAATTAAATGATAATCATGTTTATATGAACTGCTGTTTTTCCTGTTCTAAGTTCATATACACGTGTATTTGGGTGCGTCCTCAATAGAGGGCTCTTTTCACCATCTTAACTTATTATGTAATAACTAAATTATACATACATCTTAAAAAAAAAACTAAAAAAAAAAAAAAAAATATATATATATATATATATATATATATATATATATATATATATATATATATATAAGCAATGATTTTGTTTAAATTGTTTTAGCCAAGTGGCAACAATGCACAATAATGCACAAATTACTGAATGACAATTAAAAAAAAAAATAAAAGCACATTTGTGCATTGTTGCCACTTGGCTAACATAAGATGACTAAATTTTAACAGTATAATAACAGTAAAATATGGTTTAATTTGCAGTTAATCTTATTTCTAAACAGTTAAAACACAAATGATGACAAAATATACTATGTATTGCAGTAATGATAATTATCAGCACTGAACAAGTACATATAATTAATGTAAAATTTAGATTTGTTTTTGTAAAATATTGCCATAACAGTTGTTAATGTTACCTTTAGAAAACCCCAACAGAGACAGGATGTTGCAGTAATGGCAATAATGTTGGAGATGGTAATACATTTCATAAAAAGAAAAATATGCAGTTGTGCAAAGTCATGCACAGAACCCTACTCAGCAGTAGTTGAACTTTTGCGTGATTTTTAATGTTAGAACAGTTATTAAAGACAACAAAAAGGAGGAGCTTTATTTGGTAACTCCAGTTGAGTGAACACTTGTTGAGTGAATTAGATGACATAACACAATAACAAACATTATTTAAGAAATTGTTTTAATTGTTTTAGAGTTCAAAGCCTATCACAGTCTGTAATTTCCTAGGCAGCAGTAAATCAATAAAGGAAATACAAAATTCAGCTAAAATCCTTGTGTTTTGTCACGTTGACTAACATTAAAAGGGGATGGGAGGAGAACATATTTTCATTAACTTACACAGGCATTAGACAATAGATAATTACATACAATTACTTCCAGCATATTGCTTTAAAATATGATAATAAAGATTAATACGAGGCAGTTGACTTTATTTATCTCTAAAGCACCGGGGGTTCACCCCTCTGCTGTGTAAATATATAATTAATTATGCATTGGCAAGAGTAGTGTAATTGTAATATATCACAACTGCATGTGTGCCAAATTCAAGTGACGGAACTATTCATTACTGTGTGTGTGTGTGTGTGTGTGTGTGTGTGTGTGTGTGTGTGTGTGTGTGTGTGTGTGTGTGTGTGTGTGTGTGCACATGTGTATGTACGTCTATGTGCTTGCAGTCTCAGTCCTCCATGCTCATGTCTGCCTGAATAAAATTATCAAAGCATCATTATGTGAAGATGCCAACCTCTTATCTCTTTTAATTAAAAACTTCTACACAGATGCTATCACTGGAAGCAATCTTTCCCAGCTAATACCCCGACTCACAGCAAACAGAGAGACAGCAAGCAAAGCCTTATTTGAAGAGCTTCAGACCAGCTTAAGGTTCCACTGATCTTAATTAGTGACTTTAATGATGGTCGTTATTATTGTCTCACTTTTTGACACCCAGCCTTTAATGATGTGCCGGTTTAAAGCCAAACCTTCAGAAGATACTCTTTGGGGTCTACTTTCCCAGAAGTGTCAAGATTACCCTAACAGGCAAAGAAAAGTGATATCAGCTCTTTAGCAGTAAGCTTAGTGGTAAGATGCTTTTGGGAACTGTGCCCAAACTTGTGCATTGTATATGACTCACTTCATTTTTGGATGTTTTTTTTTTGGACTATTGTCAGTCTGTTAAAGATTTGTCTGATTCATCAAACACAGTGTGAGATTTACTATCAGGTTAAGAGCAAATGATGTTGTAGTTTCACAGTTGCTCCTTTAAAAACCCAGATTATCAAGCATCTCTAGTAACTGTATAGTTAATCATAAATAAGCAAAGCAACAGCAGGGTTTTGATGCTTGTAATTACACTAGTTTTTCAATATCTGAAATAGCATATTCTCTCTTATCTGGTCACACATTTCATTGCTGTCCAATGAAAAGCATTTATCTCCATGTTCTTCATGGTTTGAACCCTGTTAGGGTTAGATTAAGGTCTGGTTCAGGTGTTACATTGGTTGCTTTATAATATTTTCTGAACATATGTGTGAAGGTTCAATTAGCAATGTAAGAGCAGAATTTTGCTAAAAATATTGCAATGAACACAACATTATGGGGGACATACCAGAGTTCAAAAGAGGACAAATTGTTGGTGCATGTCTTGCTGGCGCATCTGTGACCAAGACAGCAAGTCTTTGTGATGTATCAAGAACCACGGTAACCAGGGTAATGTCAGCACCACCAAGAAGGACCAACCACATCCAACAGGATTAACTGTGGACGCAAGAGGAAGCTGTCTGAAAGGGACGTTGGGGTGCTAACCCGGATTGTATCCAAAAAATGTCATTCCCAAGACGAATTGATGCTGTATTGACCTGAAAAGGAGAGAGAGAGAGATTTTGGATGATGTTCAAATGTGTGGCAAATATAATGAATACATGACCAAAAGATTTTCCTTTCTAATCATAATTTTTCTTCACAATGTGAATTACTGAAATTGCTTTGGGTGGACCACTGTTCCCTGGAAAGCTCTGAGGGATAATTTTCTTGTGCGTTGGGTCTTAACACACTTGGACATGCTCGTAAAACACGCAGGAGGCTTTCACTGTCACATAATGTGTGAAGGATGGCAATGATGTTGAGTATGGTGCCCTATTGTTAATGCCCCCACTAATTGAAGGCAGTGGAGTGGTAGGAAGAGCACACAGGGCTGTGGTACATTGTGAATGTGCATTTTGCTGTAATAGCAGGATTACAGCCACCCACTACAGCACCCAGTCTTACTTGCTGCTTCTTTTGGCACTGAGAGTTCCTTATTATTCTTGAGTCATCGTGCTTTCACGCTGCTGTAGCTGCCTAGTTCCACGCCGTGCTGAAGAATCCTTTAGAGTCAGCTCCCTAAGGCCTGAAGCCTACAAGTCCCCGGAGGCTCCCCGTGCCCTCCGCCACACTCTACCCACACGCAATTTCTCACCAGCAACATAGTGTGCATGGTGCTGACACACAAAATGTTATTTTCCCTCGTATTTGTTTCACTGTGCACGCGCCAGAACTTGACAAAACTGTCATTCTGATTATGCGTTGATGGAAGCCGTGGTTTAGCTCACGCCTTTTGTTCACTCCGAACAGTCGCTCAGCCCCCATCCACCATAATGAGCACTTGGAAAAAACCCCACTAGGGACAGCCTTGAAGTGATTACTTTTGATGGGCAAGATTTTTTTTCTCCCTCACACATGTTTTTCTCTCCCCAAGCTGCTATAATACATGAGCAGAAGCACAGAAACAAAGGACTGAATCATGCATTTACTCAGTCAGATGATATAATCATAATTTTCTTTATAGAGCTTCATAGTTAAGGCTGCTTTTTATAAATTAGACTTCTAATCAATTGACAAATGAATATTCAAATAGACAAAAGTGTTTTCTTGCATTTATCTTAAAATTACAACTTCAAATGTTGCTGTTAAACTGCCTTGTCATGGCGAGACCAGTGCTGCTGAAACTGCACTATGTTACTTTGGTGAAGAGGGCAGGAAAACAATGTGTAATGCTGCGTTGTTCTCAAATCATGTTGCAAACCTGACTCAGTTTTGCAGATTTCTCCTTTACAACATCAGGAGAATTCAACCTTTTCTGTCTAGAGAGGCCACTCAGGTGCTTGTTCAGTCTCTTGTCATTTCAGGACTAGAACTGCAACTCCCTACTGGCTTGCCTTCCTATGCGGACCATCAGACCATTGCAACTTATCCAGAATGCAGCAGCTCCTCCGCTGCATTCCCGTCATTGGCTCCCTGAACATCAGATTCAAAACCTTGATGCTGACCTACAAAGCCAAAAATGGACCAGCCCCTCCATAAATGATGGTAATGATCAAAACCCGAGCTGTACCAAGAGCCCTTCTAGCTTCAAGTACAGCTCGGCTTGACCCACCGTCCCTCAGAACACAAGGAAAACATGCATCCAGACTCTTTTCTGTTTTGGCACCAAAATGGTGGAATGAACTTCCCCTGGGAGTCTGAACAGCTGAGTCCCTCACTGTGTTCAAACGCAGACTGAAGATCCATTTATTTCAGGAGTATTTAACTCCATCAAGACATTTGTGTTCAACAGAATCTACGTGTGAGGAATCTCTAGATTCTAGCCTCGTCTACTAGCTAAGGATATTCTGAGTGAACAGCAAAGCACATTTGTAAGTCGCTCTGGATAAGGGCGTCTGCTAAATGCTGTAAATGTAAATGTGTGCTGCATAACTCGCTAAATTTGCTGCATAACAAATGTTGATTTGTGGGGGGAATGAGCAGGATTCAAAAACCAGTTCCATACAAACATAAAAGGGTAGCTTTACTGTGGCCAAAAAGTTTAGAAACAGCACGTTTATTTGTATAGCACCTTTCATATGCAGTGGCAATTCAAAATTCTTTACATAAACCCAGAAAATATATAGAGTACCTGAAATCTACCACTTCATAAAGACTTTCACAAGAATAATTACAGTTGACTCATAGAACTCTTAAAAATTCACACAGATATCTAAATTCTGTTAGTATTTACAGCTGAAAAAGAAGACCAGATTGAGCAGCTTAAGTATGTCAAACTGCAAAAACATCCCACAAAAGTGTCTGAGGTTTCTAAAGGCTGATACAGTGGACAGTGAATGGACACAATGTTTACACTTCAGCGGCACTGCTGTGTCTGATCCACTTCTTACAGGGCAACACACACTAACACACCACCACGTCAGTGTCACTGCAGTGCTGAGGATGAACCACCACCCACATAATACCTGTTCTGTGGTGGTCCAGGCTAATAAAGTATGCAGAGAAACAGATAGACTACAGTCTATAGAACTACAATGTGCTCCTGTATGGGCAGTGGAGCTGTTATAAAAGGCAATGAGTTTAGAGACAAGGAGGTGGTCTTAATGTTATGGCTAGTCAGTGCACATAGTAAAAATGGTCCCAATCACATGACTATCTGTATCTGCTTAAAAAATATCACCCGGTCATTCAGAACAATGCATTCTCATTCAGTTCCTCCCGCACTTCATTTCTCATTAGAAACTCCATAATGAAAACCTGGAAATTAATGTTCTAAAAAAGTTTAGATGTGACAGTGATGGTGTATTTTCCTGCATTGTTTGTAAGCAGACAGCAAAACTGCAACTTAACAATAACAATTATTAGATAAGGAATATGAAATTATAGAATGTAGTCGGCACCCAGACCTCCTACTGTTCGAAAACAAGAATTCTGATAAATATGTCATTTTAAACAACAACATAATTGTGCCTGATTCATGCATTTCCACAGCAGACAATACTGTAGACCACAAAAGGTCTCGTAACTGCAGTTTGTTTACCCACTCCTTCCTGCTCTTTCATGTTTATGCACAATCAGTGAGAGTATGGCAATCTCTCCACTACACGCTGTGTGCTCGCCCAGGTGCATTAACACTAGGCACAGTGTGAGAGCGTATCAGATGCGAGGGTTGCATGAGCAGGCCATTAACAGTGGTGGCGGAATTCTGTGTGACATGCTGGAGGGGGGTCGCTTGCAATTCCTATTTATTTTCTGAATTTACCATATTGGAAAACAATAAAACACGATGTAGGTAATGTGGCGTTACTTTTGCACACATCAAATTTAATGGGATTTTTTTCTTGCAATTGTTAAAGTAAGCAAATAAACAGTAATTATGCTTTAAAATATGCAGAAGTGTATTATGTCTGTAGTGTGATGTGAACTTATTTTTAACTTAGAAAAACATGTCATTTGACCAGTGCCTAACCTTTGACTGCATATATTAAGGTCAGGCGCTGTTTAAATTATGTGATTACAATATGAAAAGGATAAGTTTGTTGGGGAAAAGTGTATATATGAATGGGGGGGGGGGGGGTGGTCATAAGATGAGCCACACATCTGTCCACAGATGTTGTCATCACCAGCTATTGAAGAGCTTTATTGAAGCACTCACTATGAGGCCTCCATACTTGAATCATCAGTGGATCTCAAACAGAACCTGGAATTGCTGCTAAAGATGTTGTGGTTGGAGTCTGTAGCATGTTTTTCATTCATAACACAAGTACAAATGAAGGTTATAGTGGCTGACGTGGTAACGGATAATTGTTGCTGTGACACCATTCTGCTATTCTCAGTCAAAAGATCTGTCACCTCTCAAAGTTAGTCAATCAGAGCACCATCGAGTCATATCACGAAGACGTATGCTACCCAAAAGTAGCAACTACGATTTTATTTTTATTTATTTGTTTGTTTGTTTGTTTCTTTGTTTGTTTGTTTGTTTGTTTTTTGAGTGTATGGCATTGGGGAAAACAGTTTTATGCCCTTCTGCTTTAAGAAGCAGCTGTAATCATTTTCATATCTGTATGAGACATAAAGAACAGCAATAGGCTGCTGGGCAGCATGGCTATTCTATCTTTTCTGGGATGAGGGGTGCTCAACTGCCTACAATGGTCATGTTGAACCCTGGAATTTGCCTGATCTAATCACGCCTGTTTTCCTCAGAGGAATGAGTATGTGTACTTTGTCTACCTGTGGGTAGTGCTGGAACAAGAAGTCAACTGCAGCTTCACCTCACAGCTTACAAAACTATTGGAATTAAACAAATATTAAAAATACCTTGGAGGGTGTTCAGAAGAACCCACTAAACAAGCCTTAAAAATTTATTATAAAGCTTAGAAGCTTATTTTTGCTCTGCACCTCAGCACACTGATTTGGCATGCAGGGCATAACCAGAAAAGGTACATGTAGAAGCAGTGTGAGATCAGATGTGCATCAGAAATTTCTTGTAACAGCTTTATAACTCAAAAGTATCACCAGAACGCTGACACCCATCAAACCAGAGCCGCCATGCCTGAAAGGCCATTAGCAGAAGTTCTAGAAGACGTTCAGGAGAAGACGTTTTGCACTGTACTGTCAAACACTTGTTTAGTAAATGCAGCAAAGTGACTGTTTTCATTTGATGTAAGATCACTGGGGTTAGCAAGGTGACATCTACACATAATTACTTAAAACTACGTGGGTCAGTTTCAAACATGCTGTAATTAAAATGACCTGAATGACTAATTACATAAGGCTTGCAATTTAGATATAATGATAAATACGTTGGGAGAAGTTTATCCTTCATCCTGGAAATGAGATTTTTTAAAAAAAAACATAAGAAAAAAGTAAAATCTCAAAGCGAATCATTTAAAACTAGTCATTTAGTTTGATGGGATAGGAAATACAATTAAATGTAACAGTTTAATTTCCTTCACTCTTTGTTATGCTCTTAAAATCAACCCTTTTCATTGTGATTTATCTTTCTGTTTAACACCGAATCTGGCACGTCTTTACATGTGAACAATGACTCCTGACCATCAGTAAGGTTCAATTATTCCAGCACACAAAATGCATTCTGACATCTGCACTGATGTCTAGCAATAAATGTTAGAGTGAAAATGCTATGACATCTCAAACATTAAAGAGGCACTGCGGCAAAAATGAAAAATGTAACCATTGCTACATCTGTTGTAAACATGCCTACTCATACCCTTCAGGGGTGACAATGTAGTTTCTAAAGTGAGATTTGCTTAAAACCTTCAACCTTCAAAGGCCTAAAATAATTTTTAAATGGTTTTTAAAAACATATGGCTTTTTGTGTTATATTGTTTTCAGGTTCATTTGAGTTCATAATTTCATTAATAAAGGTTATTAAAAAACATCAGCTGTTGTATATTTTAGTAATAAAAGTAATAAAAAGTAATAAAAGTAAGCCGTTTTATTTATTTATTTATTTATTTTGCATTTTTTTTTTTTTTACACATAGCTTGTGAAAATATGAAATACACCATATCAGATTATTAGAATATTTAATTATGAATTTGATAATAATAATAAGAGAGTATCAACATGTTTTCAACAATTATATATATATATATATATATATATATATATATATATATATATATATATATATATATATATATATATATATAAAACCAGCCATTAGAGGTGTACTTTGTGCACTACTGGTGCCGGATCCAAGCCCGGATAAATGGTGAGGGTTGCGTCAGGAAGGGCATCCGGCATAAAACTCGTGCCAAAACTATAATGCAGATCATAAATATGATGATCCGCTGAGGCGACCCCTAAAGGGAGCAGCTGAAAGCAGAAGAAGAAGAAGGGGAAGTGATTGATATAGGAAGTGATTGATTTCAGTATTTCTTTTCTATTATTGTTTGAATTACCTGAATATGTATATAGGTCATATATAAATATGTTTTAATTCTATGGAATATGAAAAATGTATTAAACCTGTTCATTATCAATTTTTGACATATTGTGTGTGTGTGTGTGTGTGTGTGTGTGTGCATGCGTGCATGCGTGTGTGTGTGTGTGTGTGTGTGCAAATATTTGGAACTTCTTTTAATTAAATGATAAAACAGCCAGGTCTAAAGATCACATATCATATTTAACACGTACAGACATTCAGGGTAGAACTCTGATGATGTATTTTTTCAATGTTGGGAGAACTTTCAAAAAGATTTAGGATTTCATGTGCCTGCTGCATGCTGGGCATTGTACTGGGAAGACAAAATGATTAAAAGATATGAATTTGTGAATTCTGTCAAACCAATGAGGCAGAGTGATGCAATGCTGCTAAAACTTCATTCTGAGCTACATTTTGCAATAAAATTGACTCTTCGATATAAAACCCTATTATACTGTATATCTTGCTCTTTGACTCCTCTGTAATAGTACAGAAAAGCAATTTGATGTCATCTGAAAAGATATGAAGATAGGAGATATGAAGGAAAGCTGAATTTAATAACCTGCATACATGAAACTTGTGCAATATAATCAAATAGATGACATAAAGAGGACATCACCAAGTGTACTGTAGATGCTGACACAAGCATTCTTGAATTATTAGCTGTGGTAGTCTTTAATGAAGATGGATGAAGGCTGAATGGAAGATATTAAAGGCCCGAGCTTGTTTATCTGGAAAACTAAGCCAACATATGTGATGCAGAAGGGAACAGGGAAAGTGTAGGTCTGCAACTTTATCTAAAGGACTATTTGAACAGGATTAGTTTTACATGGGGAGGTGAGGTGAAGTCATTTTTACCAAAGAGTCCCAGTGAAGTTTCATTCAGTGTCTCTTCTGAATGCACCAGGTCAGTTAGTTATACTGGCTGCATGCTTCTGCTTCTCAGACTTTTACCTCGAGACATATAAATAATCTAGTTTTTAAGTTTATATTCTCTGGGAATGTTCAATACTGAGACGCTCAAGGAGGCATGTAGTTTCATTGTGTGTGACTCAGATACCTCAGATTATTCATACATACAGTGGCCTAAAGTTAAGATGAAATGGCTGGTATGGAGGTTGCTTTGAAGGGTTGCATTCGAGGGTGTATACAGGCTGGTTCATACATTTCATTACTAACTGTGGTTTATAAGATGGTTATCGTCTTCTTGTACTTCATCACTGCTCAATCTACATATTACACACATTTGTTTGGAGGAGGCAGCAGTGCAACTCGAGCATCCACTCCTATCTCAGTCTTTTATGACATGCATACATTTGTAAGTCATTTAATGTATGAGTAGTTTGACCAGAGGAGAACGGGTCCCCCTTGTGTCCCTGGTTCCTCCCAGCTCAGAGGGAGTTTTATCTTGTCACTGTCACCTTTGGGCTTGTGTTTGTTTGTGCATTGTTAATCATCTTGTTTTTGATTTCCGTTTCATGACATCAGTTGAAAAAAGTGCTATACAAATAAATCGTGTGCAAATTACACATGAATACTACAGGCGTCGTAGTAAAATTACATTAATCTACTACCACAGGCAAAATTGTTGGTGCACGTCTTGCTGGTGCATCTGTGACCAAGACAGCAAGTCTTTGTGATGTATCAAGAGCCACGGTATCCAGGGTAATGTCAGCACCACCAAGAAGGAAGAACAACATCCAAAAGGATTAACTGTGGACACAAGGGGAAGCTGTCTGAAAGGGATGTTCGGGTTCTAACCCGGATTGTATCCAAAAAATGTCATTCCCAAGATGAACTGACGCTGTATTGGCTGCAAAATGAGGCACTAGTTCACCATACTAATCAATGATTGTGGTCTAAAACCAGGTGTTTCAGTTTCATTGTCCAACCCCTGTAGCTCAAACATAAGAGAAAATGTTGTAGTGAGAATTTCTTTACTTGCACACAAATGTATTGTGGCCTGATATACACTGTATCAGCAGCGTGGTCAATAAAGTGATTTACAAGACTTTGGCAAATCTGTGACAAAAATTGGTCAGTAGAGCAATACATTTGTAGGTAACTTTTAAAAGGAGATCTGATGGAGCTAATAGACAGAGGGAAGCACAAACAGAGTCTGTTAATTAGGCCAAGATGTCACACATACAAGGAATTGTATAATATGGTAATGTTTAAGTGGCTATACTGTACATATGTTGGGTAGAAGTAGAATTAGATAGAGTAGAGATATTTATTACATACACAATGGTACAGGCAGTGCAAACGAGCAATGTAGTGAGAATCATTGCAATGAGTGAGATCAGAGATTGAGGGATAGTGTTCAAGTACAGTTCAGTGAAGGTGCAATGTGGTCACTGTGGTGACCCCTGTGAATCAGGAGAGCTACAGCTCTGGAGAAGAAGTTGTTGGCATGTCATGTTGTGTTGGTTCTTGTGTCTGGGGATGTCCAGGATGAGAACGGCCGGCTGTAAGTTTGCCAGTGCGCATCCTTACCCTGCTAGTGTAGATGTCCTGAAGCATTGGTGGATTACATCCAATAATTCTCTCTGCTGCCCTGATTATTAGTTTGATTTGTTCTTGTGAGGTGGAGGAATGACATAAGCAATTCTATTTATTTATTCTTTGTATTTTACAGAAATCTTTATGCAGTAGAACTTTGACTACAGTATCCAGTTTATAATACCAGCATCTGCTGTGACTTTCTCTGAGTTTCCCACTGGCATTTACAGAATTGTGGGGCTGTGTGCTGTAATTACAGTATTTCCAACATAAATGCAACATTATCTGCACTGGCCCACACTGACCTATTCACCAGCTTAGTCAATGGGCTATACACAACTTCCTAGAAATATGGAAATAACCCAAGAAAATGATTTAATAGGCTCAACCCAAGGAAGCAAAAAAAAAAACTCAAAGAAAAGAAAAAGAAATTCAAAAGAGTTATTCCTTTTGGGGAGCAAATGTTGTCCAGGGAAGTTTCAACTAGATTTTAGAACATTGCTGAGGAGTGTAAGGATTTATATGCATTCAGTGACACGAAGGTCAGGATGTTGGATGATCCCCACCCCACCTCACCCATAATAATCACAGAACTACGGGATGGAGCACCATCATTCCACAGAACACAGTTTCACTGCTCCAAAACCCAAAGGTGGCTGGATTTGTATCCACCTAGCCCATGCCTGACATTAGGCATAGTGCCAATAGGTTAGGGTTTATCTGTTCCAGAGAGTCCTATTCTATTGGCAGTAATTCTCTACAGTGAATAGACTAAAATGTGTGTGCATTTGCACATCTGTGTCAGCAATATAATGCATTTATTAGAAGGAGTGTCAAACATTTGGATATATAGTGTATTGAAAAAAAGTTGAAACCATTTTCAATTGACATTCATAATTAATAGTTCCACAAATCCTATTTCTGGATCTCACCTTTGGTTGACAGTACAAATAAACTATTTTTTTTTTGTTTAAACAGACAATATTTGCAAGGAAAGGATGGTGCATGTGCAATGAGTGTGCAGCTCCAAACAAGACGACAGATGCACAGTCGTGATCTCCAGCCTTCCCAGTAACAGCAGACACACAGCCTTAACATGCACGCTTCTGAGAAAGTCCACTAGGATGTAGAGGCTCTGCTTGGGATGCAGGCTTCAGCACACTTTCCTTGTGCAACTGCCCTAAATTCATAGAGAAATGTGCATGACAGCATAATGACATTATAACAAAGAAGGAAGGCCTGCATTTTAATTAATTAATGTGCAAATCGGTAGATTATGTTGTCAGTGTCAACCAAGGAAGTTAGCCAAGCTGAAGTCCTCTGATTAGTGCTTACATATTATAGGTGAATGCATTGAACACTTCATTAAACATCACAGAATATTATTTGTCATTTGCACAATGTCAGGACTCAAAATGTTTTTTTTTTGTTTTGTTTTGTTTTTGCTGTTGTTTAATTTGTTTATAATGGACGTTTTTGTTTGATAAGCTGTAAAAATGTTAAAACAATAATAATGCAGGAAATAAAACATCTGTACCCACCTCTTAACCTCCAACCACCCTTCAACAAAAAAGAGACAATCAGCTTACTTTTTGCACCCTGGTGTCTTGCCATTCAATGAAAAAACATCCAATCAGATTGCGAGGGTGGCATTGTCCCTGTACACTGTATCACTTACACTGTATCTTCTTCACAGATCTTTATATCAGGGCAAATAATTGAGCATGTGGAGGACTTTTACATACAATATCGAAACTTCTACTGAAAAGAAGTTTAAAATGACAGTAACACATCTGTCACCTCTCCGTAATAGTGTTTCAATCATATTCTCAGATAGATTCTGTAAATGGTTTTCATAATATTGATACCAGATTAGATTAGTGTGTCTGATTTAAATCTAAATTATAATTTATGTGATTCACTCAGCCCAGCCCTGCTGTCCAGAGTTTTACCCATTCATTGACTTTTCTCCACAGCTGCTTTATATATGAGCAGAGGGTGGGGAGGTAGGATCCCCATTTCAATGAGGAAAAGGGACTCCCCCTTTAGAACAGACTTAAACAGGGCTAAGCCTCAGGTCCCTACAACATCTACACACACCTGCTTTAAATCAGAACCATAGTAGCATATTCAATGCAGATAATGTGCTATATTTCACTCAGGTAACAGAGTTCCACTCTGAAGTGCTTACAAGACTTCATAACAAGTTGTCAAGTGGATGAACCTTAGAATGTGTATAAATCTGCACCCGTAACTTTGGGCATGCTCAAAGCAATGTGTCCCCTGATGGTCTCTCAACAGCCACTTATGTTGTAACCAGAAAGAAGCCATATTCACAAGCACTATCACCCATGATGAGCAGATGTCAGGACCTCTGGACACCCTTTCACACACAACACAGCTCACCAGGAATCTCTTTTTCTCTCATGTAGTGTTCTGTAATTGCTCCTCTAGCCACATAGCTCCTCATTAGTCAAACACAAGCTCTATGAGGTATAAATATTAATGGCAGACTCAGCGATGACCTGGCTCCTCTTCCTGCACTAATATGGCACATCTGTTTTTTGCTATCAAAGTAGCAGCAGGCCAGCATGCCCAGTATCTCTAAAGGGAGTGAGCTGAGATTAATATTGGCCTACCTACTTTTATGGAACATAGTAATTCCAGTGAGCTTCTAGGAAACAAGCATTTTATTACATTTAAAGGGACTTTGCACCTGGAAAAATCACTAACGAAGGCTTTGTTGAGTATGATATTACTGTGCTAGATAAGACAGCCAACATTCAACCTTAATCCCATAGAGAATCCATCCATCCATTTTCTACACTGCTTATTCCTGAAAAGGGTCACAGGGGAGCCAGTGCCCAGCCAGCAACTCTGAGCGCAAGGGTGGGAAACAACCCTAGACAGGGTGCTAGTCCATCATAGGCTCACACACACATACTAACGGCCACTTTAGAGTCACCAATTCACCTACCAATTCTTTGGAATGTGGGGGAAAATGGAATACCTGGAAGAAACCCATGCAAACACAGGGAGAACATGCAACTCCACACAGAAATTTCTCAGGTCACCTCACCCAGGGATCAAACGCAGGTCCTTTTTGCTGTTTGGCAACAACGCTATCCACTGCGCCACTAGAGAATATAGAGGAGACTTGCTTTAAAAGGGTTGTGAGGCTTTTAAGTTTTCTTCTCTTAAGCATGATTACCTCCAAGGAAACATTTGTAATCATCATTGCATCAAAAGGGTTTCACAAGCAAGGAAAATGCTGCTTTAAAAACAAAACCCCACTCAACCATTTATTCAATCATCATGAATTTCAAGGAGAGTGGCTTAATTAAAGTGAAGAAGGCTTCAGGGAACCCAAGAAAGTCAAGCGAGCCTCAGAACTGTCTCCTAAAGAGGATGCAACTATGAGATTGGGTCACCACAAGTGAAGAGCTTGCTCAGGAATGGCAGAGGACAGGTGTGAGTGCATCTGATTGTACAGTGAGACAAAGGCTTTTGCAGGATGGCTTGGTGTCAAGAAGGGCAGCAAAGAAGCCATTTCTGTCCAAGAAAAACATAAAGGACTGACAAATATTCTGGAGGAAGCACAGGGATTGGACAGCAGAGGACTTGGGGAAAGTTATTTCTCTGATGAAGCCCCTTCAGGCTGTTTGGGACATCTGGAAAATTATTATGGCTATGGTCACATAGGTTGGAAACTAACTGAAATGCTATGATATCTCAGAAAACCACTCTACAATTGTGGTGAGCAGAGAAGAAGCTCAGAATGAATGACACATCTAGCCTTAAAGAGGATTAGATACATCAGCAGTATACCTCAGAAGTTCCAAGAACAGAAAGCTTATGCTGCAGTGGACACAGGTTCACAAGAACTGGACAACTGAATACTTCAAAAATGATCTGGTCTGATGAATCTCAACAAGGACAATTGACCAATTTTTAACATCTTGTGGAATCAATGACATGAAGAACTGTTTCAGAGCATTTATGTCTGTACTACTAGTGTCATGAATCTATCTTGTCCTTCCCTGGTCTCCTCTTTGTTTTGTTTATCTCCCCTGTGCTTCTGCGCACATGTCCTGTCTCTGCCCATTCCCAGGCATGTCTGATTTGTAACCCTGCCCCATCATTATCATTGTCTAAGGTTCTCCTCTATATTGTCTTCGTCTGTCTTGGTTGGTCTTCTTGTCTACATGTCTAGTCTAGTCATGATGGTTAGTGTGTATGTACTCAGTTAAATAAATCTTCAGCCCTGTGTGTATTTCTGCTTGGGGACTCGAGGGAGTGGCAGGACGTGGTCAAGACCGTGTTCCTCAGCGGAGGCTGGGTGCTGCTTCAACTACGACCCGGAGGGCGGAGCTTCACGGTGTCTTCTCGGTCCAGGGGGCGGAGCTTCCAGGTGTCCTCGCGATCCAGAGGGCGGAGCTTCCCTGTGTCGTGGTGGTGTGTGTGTGGGGGGGGGGGGCGGAGCCACCCTGTGTCATCGCTGTCCGGAGGCGGGGCTTCCTGGTGACATCATTGTCTGGAGGGCGGAGCATCCAGGTGGTCTTGCCGTTCAGAGGGCGGAGCTTCCCAGTGACAATATATATTTTTACAGATTTCAATCAAAAAAATGTTGCACCCCAAGTCTCCTGCGCTTGTGTTATACCTTCATTTATATCCCTAACTACAACACAACAACTTGTAAAACTCTGCTGAATAACTATTTTTCTTTCCTTTTCTCTGAGGATGAAATGCTGCATCGCTGCCATTCAAACCATTTTTGAACATGGCCTTTGCCAGTGGGTGCTGAGGAGAAGTCTTCTGATGTGTCTTGGTCAGTCTTCAAACTCAGTCAGAGAAGAACAAAAGCATTTCCTCAGACTAAATCAGTTCTGCAGCTTTTCAAACAGACTACCATGCAGTTCAGCAGATCACAGGGACTGTAAGTGATTTCAGGATGATAATCAACTCTAGGTTTGAGCTGATCAATGGATTTTGACCCCTGGTAAGCGTGGGGTGTGTTCAGGGTCAACGACTTGGGGTGCCACTATGAAACAGACTCAAAATGCAAAGATAAGTGCTCCTATACGACAGGAATACCCACATTAGATATGCCCCACTTTCAAGAACTGCCATGGCATGAGCTCTTCATTTTTCATTTTTATTGGCTCCTACAGAAATGTCTCAGATATAATATCCATAATCTACTCATAAAATGCTGCTTTAACTACATTGACAAACACACAATAGACTCCTTAGGTCATCTAAGACATTGGACTAAATCATGTCATTTACAGGAGCTGTATTGTATTTATAGTCCTGTTCACATGCATAGCTTGAAACGTGATTAAGTTTTCCACATATGAGTTTCCCAATATTTAATAAATTACCACTTTTATATTCTTCCTGTAAAACATTAAATATATTTCTTATATTTCTGTAAAAAAAAGTTTATTATGAAAGTGGTCTCATCATTTTATAAAACTGATATTTTTGTTGCAAGTGGTTGCTTGTATAACATGGATACGGTGCAATTCCAAGTGGTGGGTGGAAGTTAATGAGGGAAAATAAAATATGAATAAATAAATTGGCAGTATAAGCTGTTAGCATGGGTGTTGCTACTGAACCACCCTCAAAATATTACAAAAGCTCTTTCCAGTCTAAGAAGTGTCATTATATTAGTTTCTGGGTTAATCTATTGATTATGAAGTGGTGACTTGGAAACGCCCACAGCTCGATAGGTTTTGAGTTATCTTGTGAGTGAGGTTGACCACTGGTGTGTGTGCTCACAGAGATGACCTGACTTAGAGTTTGAGCGAGTCATGATGGTGGGTGCCAGATGGATTGAACACTCCATTTCCAAAGCTCGGTGGACGTTCCTTGATCCACTGTGTTGTGTATGTACAAGAAATACAACATAGAACAAGTTCTGAACAACTCAAACCTGATGTTACAGTCTGTTATCATGTTTGGAATATTCCATTATTGTGGTGGGACACAAGCCCGTGAAAGGCTGGAAATGGAAACAGCATGTTTAGGTGGAACAGTAGACCCAGTATATGTCCTGAGAATACACCCCAAGTATGAGACCACCACCACCACCACCCTGCACAGTGCCTCTTTGACAAATGGGGTCCATTGCTTCATGAAATCTGTTCCACACACTAAGCCACCATCAGCCTGAAACAAATGGCATCATTGCTCTTAGGACAATGCCACATGTTACCAGCGCTCTAGGGTCCAGTTAGCAACCTCCCAAGCCCAGGTGAGATCGTGTGGGGTGTCATGGTGCTAAATTCCTCTACAACTTTGTAAATGGAATGTCCCATCCGTCTAGCACGACATTCGTGCCTGACTTGATTTCTGAAAAGTCACTTTACTTTGCGAACACCTTAGCCAGTTCAACCTCACTCACAAGATAAGACCTCACAAATTACACAGGGGTGGGTATTTCCATGTAGTCCCCTGAGTGAACGTCACTTCATTTTCAATTTTCATACCGATATTTCATGATGTTAGGACTGTCATTGTATTTTATCTTTCTTTTTTATTAATATTAATATGCTTTATATATTGTATCTTACTGATGTGTCAAAGCATTTATCTGCTAGATATACGGTCTATTTGTCAAAGTACCTTTGATTTGATGATGACAAGAAAAGACTGAATATGACAAACCACTCTGTTTAGATTAGTTTAACTACACTGCTTAGCTATAGCTTAGACATATATCAAAACATAAGTTTGCATGTGGAGTGAGTTATTATTAACAATTTAGTCAACACAGTATGTAAACATGTAATCATACACTCATAATCTCATTAACAGTAATACTTTGCTTTGTTGTAAATGCTTTATTTGTCTCCCGGTTTAGTCAATATTCCATCTTTCTCCATGTTGACACTACCATCCATAACCATGGTCCAAATCCTGTTAATTTCACATTAAGTACTACAGGCATTCCCTCTAATGGCACTGCAGTTCAACCATCCTCCACTGAAACTGTACTAGTATACAGTAACTAAGTAAAATGACACAGTGTCCACTTCAAATTGACTGTAAGAGCCTGGCCAAGAAACTTCCCTACAGACCTCAAATATCCACAAAGTACACCGGTGGTGCTCAGATGTACCCACTATATGTTAAGGTATTCAGCACTATTGATTTTGCTGTACATTTAAAGCATTGGATTTTGTGATTCGCCAGCTGGGTGTCCCTGTATGATGTTTGAAAAGACGTTCTACACTGTGATCAATAGCACTATACTCAAGATAACAGATTAAATGCAGACAAATGGCTCCTATTAGCAAGCCTCTATATACTGCATCCCAATGCGTCATGCCAGATAGAGCAGCCTTGATGGAAAAGATGCCAAAGGTGGTCTGATCTCATGTCTCTGCAGTAATCTTCCCAATACATAAATGATCTCTTGGTCTTCTCATCAGGGATCTGTGTCTCTCTCTCTCTCACACACACACACACACACACACACACACACAGTCACCATCTGCACTGTATAACTGTTACTTAGCAACTGCCATTCTTCTTTTCTCATTCTTGCCCAGCACGGCGGAATGTTATCTGTGACTCTGTTTATTCTGTCAACCATTAGAGAACTGGACATTGTCTCTAAAGCAACACAACAAAAAGGTAGGAAAGATGTAATTTTGCAACACAGATTCACTTTCAAATTTCCACCTAGCAGCTTCGAAGGCTTTTCTGTGAAAAGAAAAAAAAAAGGACAAAAAGTGATGAATAAAAGTATGTCTGTGTCCTCAGGAACATAACAATGTTTCCGAAGAATTTAGCTGTGCCTAGTTCCAGTGAAGTGCTAAAAAACAACGAGATACTGCTCTTCCATTCATTTCCACCACAACACAATATATCATATTGAAAGTTGGGGAGTAGTGCTCTACTTTAACTTAGAACCCAAGATCTGTACTCTGTTGGCAGTAACATGACATTTTCTAAGCTTCAGAACTCAGGATAGGAGTAACCTACAGACACAATACATACACAGACACCATCATAACCACCTACAAGACCCTGTCTATTGATCTAAATTAATTAATTCAACAAAATGTCCAACTAAATTAAATTCCAAAGACACCCTCCAGCGCATGTACTGCTCTGTATATGTGTATATGATCAACCTGCATGCAGACTGTGACTGATCAGCGAGAAGATAAAAGTCTTGTGAAGGGATAATACACTCTACATAATTCATACATAATTACCAAAACTAATAAAGGACATTTGGGTTTTTACCTTTGAACTGCTGTCAAGAATTTGGAAGAACTTATGAGCAAAAACAAACAAATGTAAGTTAAATATATGTTAAATTTTACATCTTAAATGAAGGCAGATTTGAGTAGCCTAGGATCCCCTGAATATAGCAATATCTGGCATGTGTGACTGTCTTTTATGAATAGTTTTTCTTTTATGTTTTGGTGAATAAAAGTATATCAATTTGTCAAAAACATGTTATTTTTGTAATAATTCTTGTTGGTTTAGTCATTTTATTCTATGATAATCCTGTTCATATTTGAGTGCACATGGAAGCAGAAATGTATGGATGTTCTGATAAATTCATCTTTCTTCCCATTTCATTTTTAAATAATCTAAATTCAGTGTCCGTTCCATTCAAGGCACACTTCATTCTTTCAGCTATTCTTCATCCTTGCTCCTGACTGGTGTCTTTGCTGTCCATTAGTCATGCGCACATAAATCATAATGAGGTC
Source organism: Acestrorhynchus altus (assembly GCA_034509495.1). Classification (NCBI taxonomy): domain Eukaryota; kingdom Metazoa; phylum Chordata; class Actinopteri; order Characiformes; family Acestrorhynchidae; genus Acestrorhynchus; species Acestrorhynchus altus. The sequence continues at coordinate 6,297,144 of CM067512.1, read as the reverse complement.
AAAGTTCAACACTCAAATGCAGCCAATCTCATATATAGCATGAACTAGCAGCTGGGGTGACCTCGCTTTGTGAAAGTGTAGCACTAGTTATGCTGCATAACAGGACGACCGCAACGGCTGAAACAGCAGGCAATTCCGAAAGAGATACCCCCCACCCCCCAGCCACTTATCTAGTACATATAGAGAAGTTCTGGCAATAGAATAGGACTTCCTGGAACATGAAACTATTGGCAGCAAACCTATTACCTAATGCCAAAGAGGGGTATGGATGTTCATAACCTTGAACTGTGAAGACATGGAACTGTGCTCTCTGGAAGGATGGGATCTGACACTACTTTCTGGGTGCAACTATTTGTGCAAATATTTTTTGGAAGAGGAAGAGGATGATATTTGTGTTAGTATCAAAATCAGTGTAATTGCATTTGTAGTCCAAATCTGCACCTTTTTTTCTGGTGAAATCTAGAGCAACATGCCTACAACAACTTTTCACATGACATAATCTATGCAATATACATTAAAAGATAAACTGAATATGACCACTTGTGGAGGAATGTCATGGTCTGAGAGCAGACCAAGTTTATTTAACAAAAATAAATGCATTTACTGTATCCATCCATCCATCCATCCATCCATCCATCCATCCATCCATCCATCCATCCATCCATTTTCTGAACCGCTTATTCCTGAATAGGGTCACGGGTGAGCCGGTGCCCAGCCGGCAACTCTGAGCGCAAGGGCGGGAAACAACCCTAGACGGGGAGCTACATTTACTGTATCAGGATTAGTAAAATATATCACTTTACTTCCATTAGCAATACTGCATCAGAAATCAAACACATTTAATTATTTTAATTAGTTTCCATATTAATCATTATTTGGTTATTTGGCTGATTTACATTTATTGGATGGAGGTATTCCAGTACCCCTTGGGAATGACACCAGTGGTCACTTTAGTGTTCCAATTATGTGAAGCTATTTATTATTGATCAATTGTGTTTGTCCTTGTTAAATTATAATGATGACAGAAACTAAATGACCCTGATCAAAAGTTTACATAGCCTGGAGTTTTTGCAATACTCAAGATTACTTTACAAATAATACAGTAATAGAAGTTTGTTCATGTTTAGTATGATTGTTTGGTACAGTTGTGTAATATTTATAGCACAGAGTTTGATTCCCTGTTTTGTCTAGTTTGAGACATTTTTCAAAGTTGCTGGACTGCTTTAAACATACCATTTTTTTCAACCTTACCTTTTCTTTCCATTTGCCATAAAGCCAAAACTGTGGGCAGCTCCAGCTGTACTGCATCATAAAACAGACAGGTAACAGTTAAAAGAGCAGCAAAACCTAAAATCAACCCATAAGTTCAATTTTTCTGATAATAAGTCTCAATTACTCTTTCTGATTCTGTATGAATAGCAATTAATCATAAAAAGCTCTCTTCTATCACACACCCCACTATTTTACTCCTCCAACCTGTAAAAAAGAATCATGTTTAGAAGCCCAAAGGTTGGATGAAATGGCATTAAGAAATGGATATGTCATTAATAGGCTGTTCATGAACAATGTTATTTTCTAACATTGTAACATCTAACATTTTCTCTCCCATAAATCTAATAATTTAGACATAAACACTCAGATTGCATTTGCTGCTGAATTCTGGGAATTAAAAAGAGGCTCTGTGGGGGAAAATGGCAAATAGGAGTGGACAGAGTGATGCACCTCTGTCTCAAAATGATTCTGGCAAATCGTACTGCTGATCCACTAACGTAGAAATGGACGCAAACTCTTGCAGTAATGATGAGAATTTCACATTTGATTCTGAGCTCATGATTAGAGGAAGGTTTGGGTTTGGTTGACTTTACCTTCAGTAATCTGTGCATATGCACAGGTCAACCTATAATTAGGACACAGCGCCACTCAGTCAAATACAGGTATACTTGGCCCACCTAGACCCATGTGTGTGGGGAGACCCCACTTTTTTTTCAAATGGACAAAACACCTGGGGACAAAGAAAACACAGCTGTGTGAAATCTGAAATGGCTCTTTAGTCACAGATGTAGTAATTCCTCTTGAGACCAGGATGGTGACACATATCAATCTAAATTCTGACCTGACAAACATACTACCACCTTTAACTGGGTGAAATATGAATTTTTAAAGTACATTTCAAATATAACACATCCATATTGGTTTAGATTGTAAGTGGTCAATGTCAGTCCATAAGAAGTGTTTGAATATTGTCCTGTTAACTGATTATCATATGTGTGTTGGTTGTCCTGTGGTTGTACTTACTGTTGTTTCCTGTAGTCGTGTGTGATGTGCTGCTGTTGAGCGCTGCCCCATCGGCCACGTTTTACTCCAACATAGTTTTATGTGACTTTATTGTGATAAAGACAATAAAGACAAACTACTTGATCTGAGTTGAGTAGCATTTCTTAAGACATTTACTTTTCACTCCATTTCAATTAAATTTTATAACAATATTTTAATGTTGATACTTTTTAATTTCACCCAAAAGTATTTTTATCTCCATACGTCCATTTATGACTGAGTATGAGTTCATTAAATTATCCAAACCCTCACTTACTAATAATATGTCTGAATTTTTGCTGGGAATGAGGTTTTACTCGTCTTTACAGGAGAAAATCTCACTCTAGAAACAGTAAAATCTGATGCTTAATTCATTTCACTTTTACATTTATGTTTTATGTTTTATCACAAAATAAGACACAACAACATTTTAATGCCAATAACTGATTGATTTATTGAAATTCATCAACAACACAATTCTCACTCTCCTTTCTGTCTCATTCTGCCATTCATCTCCCTCTCCAGCTCCTCCATCCTCCTCATCTCTACTTCTATCTCTTTCTTTAGCCTGCCGACTATCTTTTGATTCTTTTTCTTCATCCTCTCTGCCTCCTTCACCTTCTCCAGGATCTCTTTAAGGTCCTGCTCACTTTCTTTTTTCATGTCTTCTTTCTCTTTCTCAAACATCACCTCCATCTTTTCCATCATCTTTCTTTCTTTGCTCTCTCTTTCCTTCTTGATCATCTCCAACTCTCTCTCCAGTCGTTTTTTCTGCCTCAACCTGGTCTCTTTGTCCATCCTCCAGGATTCCATCAAACTTTCATTAAATTCTATCTCACTTTCCACATAGTCCATCAGCTCTTTAATCCAGGCCTTCTTTGCCATGTTCATAACTCCATCCTACATGTAAGAGACAAGTACAGAATAAAATGATGTTTATTATTCTGTAATAAAATATGATCAACTCATGTTTTCTTCTTCTTCCACTATGTTTCAAACATCCAGACTTACAGGAAAGAGCTCCAGCCATCGGGAAAATGGCAACTCGGGATATTCCCCATGAGGCAGATTAATGTCCATCATTTTTCCAGATCCTAAATCAAATAAAAACATGTTTATTAAGCATTGGATTAAAATAAACCTGTTTTGTGTTATTAGAACATGATAAAAGTGTTTTGTCCTGTAATCTTTTAAGGTTGTACTTGTTCTCAGATCAGTCATTTAAAAGCTAATTAAAATGTAGAACTTATTAAAACTGATTTAAGCTTTAATGACTTACTTTTAGGAGTTCAGTTCTCTCTTTGTTTGAGAATTCGGTTCTCTCTCAGAGTGTGTGTTCAGCTCTCTCTCAATGTGTGTGTTCAGCTCTCTCTCGGTCCAACAAACTGATCTCTGAAGTTCATAATGGTCCTCAACATTCCATCCTGTGACGTCATCATGTTCTTATAGTTGCTGCTGCTGCCTTTAATATACATTAAAATCAAACTGTCACGAAAGAAATACAGTAAATACAGAAACTCAGCAAATGATCTCAAATAAAGTCCTTTTCTTCTTTTAACTGATGTGCAAAAGCATCAACATGTAGCACAATATTATTATTATTATGGCCTCATAGTTCAGAAGCTCCAGTGATGTACAGGAGAAAGCTAAACCCAGGACTAAACATTGAGTGTAATATTCTACTGCAGCTATACTGTGAACTATACTATGAAGGAACTTGTATGTATTAATGATTCACTATTTACCCATGTAGTACCCTTTAAAAGGTTACTTTTGTATTATTTTATTATTTGTATTTGTTTAACGAAACGGGCACAGAACTCAATTTCCCAGAATCCTGTTCGTTTGTTTCATTACTGTTTCCTGTTAGCTCCACCAATGGGGTGAGAGCACAGGATGATGATTAGGTGACAGCCCAATGAGGGTTGTGATTGGGCGGGACTAAGAGAAGTGGAGGTACGCTTTGAATGAGAATGGATGGAGACCTGAGAGAGAGTTTTTGACTTTTCCATGGTCTGTCTACATCGGCCACAACTACATTCGGAGACTTAAGACACTGGCATGTCCGGCCCGAATGCTAGTGTTGGAGCTGATGCGAGTTCTTGGACCGTGAGCATTCTGATGTATGGACTGAAGAAGCTGAACGCGGACTGCACTGCTGAGCATAGGTCACAGATTCAACAGTGAGTTCTGGACTAAAGAGTAAAGAACAGGAACTGTGGAGGAAGCATCCCTTCAGATGAACGTGTTCATCTGTGAAGTGTCCTACAGTCATCTGGACATCATAGTCTAATGGGACTGTGAGGATTCCTACTGGAGCAAGGTGAACTGGGGCCCAACGATAAAGTATTCCACGATGACTGGGTTCTGCTTCTGGGACTGCTCCATACCAGTGTTCAATACTGACTGAGTGAACTGTATTTGTTTGTGTTATATTCCTTTTGTTTGACCAAAGTCTGGGTCATTATAGCCATGAGTTCTTCCCGAGAGAAGGGAATAAATCAGTTACAGTTTGTGGTCCACTGACTGAAGTGTGGTGTGACTGTCTCAGCTGTAATGTCAGGGTGTTGGGATTAGTACTAGTCCTCATTCAGCGCAGAGACTAGGAATAGTATTGATGGAGGCACCGCTATCCGGCGTTCCTCCAGTGTGAGCTCAGGTATAGCACACCTGGGGGATTAGCCATATATATATTTAGATGTACACCCCCTAAATTTCATGTAGGCACATTAGGGAGGGGTTACATACACTTCTAGCAGCAGAACCAATTGACCATGTGTATTTTTGGGAGGTAGGAAAAAAAACAATTCCCAGTGTATAAATAGAGACATGGTGAGAAAACTCCAAGCTTCTCACAGGCAGTGACTGGAGCTTAGGATTTAACCCACAACCCTGTGTCACCTGCACTACCTGTCCTGCCACTGTGCTTTACAGTGTACTGAAGCTGTATTAAAACTGAACTTACAGGTGCACTGTTATGAATTATTATAATGCATCTCACAGATTTTGAATATCATGAACATAAAAAGAAATTGATGCGATCTTTTGATCAGGGTAGTTTCTGTTGTCATTGTGATTTTAAAAGGGCAAACACAAGGAATGGCTTCACCCACCAACTTACCACGAGTGCAGGAACAGTTGTTGTATTATCATTCGTATTCTCAGAAGAAAAAAGGCCAAATTCTGCCAGGGTATGTAAATTTATGAGCACAAGTGTATGAGTACACTGATCAGCCATAACATTAATACCACTGACAGCTGAAAGGAATAACATCAATTATCTTCATCTACATCAGTCAAGACAGAAAGTCAAAGGCAGAAAGTGAATATTCAGTTCTGGAAGTTGATGTGTTTAAAGCAAATTCTTAGCTTCAGACTGGCTGTATGACTGCCTGACAACAAATAAATAAAACATAGGTAAATTATAAAACATGTATGACATACCGAATCATGTAAATGGGCTTTAATTGCTGAGAAAACATAATGGGCAATATTGAGGTCAGCTACTGCGATCATGTCAGTATATTGTACAGTAAGTTGATAATATAGTTATCATAACAGGAGGACATTGTCTGTTTTGGACATTCTAGGTCCTTGTGTGATGAATTATCAGTGAGTAATCCAGCTTGGATTACTCATCTTAAATCCATACACTTCCATCTGAAATAAATCTCAGTTTAAATACCAAAGGAGCTTCCAGTGCATGTTTACACATACATTTGGGTTGAGTTTGGAAGTTAGGGATGAGGTGGGGGGCTGATCATCCAACATTCTGATCTCACTAACACTCACTAATAAAATCTTCACATCAATAAAATCTTCACAGCATTGCTCCGTTACCTCGTAGAAAGCCTTTCCAGGGCTGTAGAGGCAACAAAAGCAAACCCTTGATTTCAAAAGAAACAATGAGACAATGAATGAATAGGTGTCCCGATACTTTTGTCCATGTATTGTAAGTTGCTCTTTGATGTATAAATAGTAAGTATGTGACAAAAGTGTTCATGGTTTGTCAGTTACATGTACCGAACTCTCACTATTCAACTGTGCGAAGGTAAATAGAGTCTGACATTCTAAGGCCCCTTTAATGATGTCATCTTGCATCTAGCACCACCTTAAAGGCAAAATTTATGTAACTGCACATTCTTTCACAGTCTGTTAGTCAAAAGACATTTTCATTTATGTGTCCCTTGTTATAAACTGGAATAGAAAAGAAGAATAATGGACATTATTGGCATCAAGAAGCTTAAGAGGCAACAACACCCATTGATCTATGAACTCTACATCTATTAAAGCATAAAATCATCTTATATGTGCAATCTGGCTGTTATTGCATTGTGCTCACTAAGCTGTTTGATGATGTGAAAAATGATCCCAGTGGAAGGATTTCACTGGCTTGCAGAACAAGATTTCATCACACCTCATGAAGAAGGCTGCTTTCCTGTGGAGATCTGATGAACTAAGTGTGAGGCAGAACATGGAACTACTTTCAGGTGAACACAGTTTGGGGAGAAGAGGGCAATAAGTGTGGCATAATATTTGCACGGTCAGGGGAAGTCAACCGTTTGAAAGACTTTAATCCAGGTGCTGGAGGCAATTTAATGGATTTTCTATTCAGAGTTGTCAACTTCAGAGATGTTAATAGCATTGTTGAAGGCTCTGGGAATATGTGAGGATTACTAAAATGGAGCGGTGGACAAAGCCCTTCAATGTTATGTCCTCCCTGCATGTGTGGATAACTAAGTAAATAAGAAAGGTTTGAACTCATATCTCAAACAAAATCAGTGTTTGAATGTGTTTGGCACATTATGTGGGTTAAAACATTATTAATAACAGTATTTATAAATCTGTTGATCACTACATGGTATTAAGAGCACTAGACACTATTTAGTGAGCACTTCATGATATCCAGTGTTCACCTAAGGGACTCCGCAAATGTTATAAAATAATTAAATGGTAAATTTAATAGTAGATTTAATAACAAGTGTAATAACATTAATATACCCGGGTTCCAAAGGTTAATTCTATTTGTTGCTCACCTAAAACCATTTGGTTTTCTTCTAAAAGAATCATCTCTTCAGAGAGATGGTACCATGGGAAAAATCCCAGAATAATTAGAAGACAAATAAAATAAGAAGGCCACTTTTGACTGACAATTAGAAAGAAAATGCTGCACCTGTAGATCAGCTGAGGGTTGTATATTACCGTTAGGAGAAAAGGATGGATTTAAAATAACCTTTTAATATGAGTCAGAAGTGTTGAGAACTGCGTCCACTCGGCTTCATGTTTTCTTCTTTATTTCACCTTGAGCATGTTCCTGGGCTCACACTTTAGCTCTCTCCATCATAATTCTACTCTTCATAATCTTCCTCCCAGGCTCCATCCCATCTTCAATGCTTTTTTCAGGTTCTGTTGATGTGAGGTTTGGCCAGGGGCTTCTTTCTGATCTTTTCAAGTGCTCATTCACCATATGAGAGAAAGTGACAGGAGTTCAAAGATGTTTTGTTTCTTACTTGCAATAGGATTTCTTTTTTTTTCTGATCTGGAAGCAACTTTGCTAAGATGGTAGCTATCCATTTTTCTACACCAAACAGTGATACACTTTATAGCGTGCAGATATTGCTGCTAGCATAAATCCATACTTTGGACTGACAGCTCATCTATGGTGCATTGAGCTTCACACATATATTTTCATCAACCTTCTCAGACTCAGATAAAGACACTTCAGTTTCCTGAGCTTTATACAACTGACAACTAATGCTGTTAATGAACTCTTACATCCTGGGATCCACACTTTGCATGCCGTGTTTTAGGCTTCATATCTCAGGATCAGAGTAACCTACAGACATGATACACATAGCATAACAAACTACAAGCACTACCCATTGATGTCTTAAACAGCTAAATACAGCTTAAATTCACTAGTTTTCAATTTAATTAAATTCCATTTTAAATGCCAAAGGAGTTTCCAATGCAGGTTTCCAATTGTAAATGCTCAACCTGCATGAAGACTCCAACTGATCAGGGAGACAGGGTGGGGTTTATGACATTACCATCCCAGTTATTGGGTTATAGAGGAAAATTAGAAGGAACTGGTTCCATTTGGGCTTATAAGAACCTTGGGTCTTTTATTGAAACATCCCACATTTACACCAGTTTTAGTGGAACCGACGCTATGTTACAGAATACGCGATCAACAAAGAACCTTTCCCAACATCAGTGAACAGAAGTGAGAAGATAGTAAAGTATATAAACTCCCTGCAAGCTGTTGTGTTGTTAAGAATGTTTGGTTTTTCTCTAAAAAGCAAACATGGATCAAACCTGAATCAGCTTTTGGTGATAAGTAGACGTAGAAAACTACAATGTGAGAGACGAATGGTATGTTATTGCTTGTTGCTCCTGTACAACTAGACATGCTCACACTGGTTTGAGCTGACAAACCTACCAATCTTTGGTTCCCACTGCAAAGGAACTTTTCAGGTTCCAGAATTCATTTTTTGTTGCTTTAAATGCACAGAATGGTTTAAGATTAGGTTTGCAGACCAGACACAGTGTTCATTCCACACTGGTGGAAAAGAGCTTGCAGTGTTCAAATTTCAAAACAAAAGTATGGTGAAAAAATAATACTGAAAGATACATAAATGACAAAAAGATATTTTGGTTGTTGAAGAACTTTTTTATTATAAATAACGGGAAATTTGAGTAGCTTATGATCTCTCAAAAATAACCTCTGTGCCAATGTCTCCTATAAATACGAAGATATCCCATAAAATTGAACTAGGGTTCTAAAGGTTAAGCATATTTTGAGTTGCTGTTATCACTAGTACAGCAAATTGTACTGAATATAGTGACATCTGTGGAATAAGGCTGCTTCTAAACCCACATTGTTTGGTCTGTTTAGTCTGAACCAAAATAGCAAGAGGTGAAAGTGCCCGTCCAGACGAAGGAATCAGCATTAAAGAGGTGATCTCTGTCTGGAATTTCAGAACAATTACAAGAATTTGAGGCAGGCTATCAAAACAAATCAAACAATAGAAGGTGAAAAAAGCAGAGTTGTTCCAAAATCCAGATCCAGGCAACAGATTACACCGGATTCCTGTATCTACTGTAACTGAGATTAACATTAATGTATAAACAGAAATTGAACTTGCTGAATTAATACCACACCTGTTTCAGACACACTCCATTCTACAAACCAAGAAAAATGGGTGGATTCAGACAAAAGGAGCTATTTTCTAAACTGTGTATCAGATCTATATGTAAATGTAAAAGCTGGAATGATCATCTTTTGTCTCATAGTCATCTTTTAATGTCAAACCTAAAAGTTCAGTACAGTTCAGTTTCAGATTACAGCAAAAATGAAGGGATTGACCTCACAGGCCCAATACTTTGGGAGAGGAGTATATATTCTCCTTACTACTTTCAAATGGGACTGATCAGCAGTCTCACTGCCTGACATGGAAATTGTAGTCTCTCAAACCATAGGACCCTACAACGAATTGTAAGGAGAGCTGAGAGGATCTCCAGCATCCCTCAAACCACCATTGACACCACTTATCTGAAGTGTTACAACCACAAGGCATCTTGCATTGCGCATCTGTTTCATAGACTCTTCACACTCCTGTGATCTGGCACTAACTACCAGATCATCCATTCCATGTCCACCAGGCAGTGTGATAGCCAGATGTGATGTGATGGTCAGATGACATTGTAAGTCATACTGGGAAGCAACAAACAACACTTGACCTCGGTAGAGCAAAGGTTGTGTCTGAGGACAGTTACACACCTGAAGTCTGGACCAAGGTTTGTATATTTGTTACATTTTTTTTTTCAATTGGTCTGGATAGTTCTTGTTTCACACTGCAGTTTAGCAAGGCACTACAGAACTTTCCTACACCGTTATCATCAACTGTGTGGGCTTTGTCTCCAAATACGTGCCACTGATTTGCAAAGCACTTTTGTAAGTAGTTCCACATTTAGCAGTTGAAGGTTTTAGATGAGCCTACTCAATCTCCAGACTTCAGTCCTATAGAGTATTTGGGAGTAACCCCCCTCCCCCTCCCTTACCCCAAAAAACAGTTGTGGTGAAAAGCCTGGAAACGCATCACAAAAAATGCAGAAGGAAAGGAAGGATATTGGAACTAAATATTTAGTCATTTTCACGTTTATTTATAACCTGTTCCGATACTTTTGCTCACAAGAAAAATGGATGGGTTCAGAAAAAAAAGATCCTATCTGTATACTAGATTCTGATTTAAATGCCTGGAAATAAAAGCTGAGATGTTGTTCATTTGCCTTGTAGTCATATTTTAATGTCAAACCCGAATGTTTTCAGCCTACAGCAAAAACAAAAAGATTGGCCTCAGAGTTCCAGTGTAGTTTAAGTAAGAGCTCCTCTTGAGACAGGGTTGTACACACTGTATCAAACATCAACCAAAGCTTAAATTATCTTAGGAGGCTACACAGCCTATAAAACCTGAGCATAGAAAGATCTGGTCTTGTCTCCACCATTAATGGATCACACCTGCAAATGTGGAAGAGCAAATGTGATTCTGAAACAGATTATCAGTACAAAGCAATCGCTTTAGTGCTATAGAGGTATGGGTGATGTATGTTTATCCTCCTGACATTGAAATCCTTTGCAACACTGTTTAATTATAATGTTGTGCTCCATGTTTTTATCATATTTCATATAATAATGTAAATGTCAAGCATGTAAAATGTGCAGATGCCCAGCATCAGCTCTTGTTCTCTCCAGCAAAAAATGCTAATCTCATTGATATGACATCAAGCAAACAACAAATATCCTCTTGCAAATTATTATCAGCCTGCTCATCCATGTGTTTTCTTTCATTGCACTTGGGCAACAAGCCAAAAGACCTAGAGCCAACAAGCTATACACCACACTAGCACTGTGAGAGGGAACATCTGGGTGGTGATCATGATAAAGCGTGGGTTTTTGTTTGTGTGTGTGTGTGTGTGTGTGCGCGCGTGTTTCATGTGTTCTGCATTGCAGTTCATAATGCTCATGTCCATTGCAGTCACTCATGCAGCAGTATTTGGCTCTCGAGCTTGGCTGCACACTGACTGCAGTATATTTCCTTGCCTGGATGTAATATACTTATGTTATACGGCCTTAATCAGATCCTAGTCAACGTGCAGTTGTAAATTTATCAAGACTGCCCAGAAGAGGTTTACAACTGCACAATGTTATCTGTTGACAGTTCAAACACATGACAACATGAAGTTCCCTTACACTGTCATTTGGCATGTATGGAGTCTTTTTGTTTGAATAGTTTCTACGTGCACAGTACTTCTACAGTGCAGTAATGCACGTATAATGTAAGTCAATGTGTACACAGTCATATATACAGATACATGTATATATTTTATCTTTATTTTTTGTTGTTATTTTCCTTCTCCTGCATTTTTATACATCTGTTTTACTACTGAGAGGGACTTGCATCTACATTTTCATTCACCCTTACACCCATGCAATGTGAGGTGGAAATAAACTCGATTTGACTTGATTTGATTTAATTTGATTTGATTTGATTTGACGTATCTATGGGTTGCCATCAATAGACTCTGTTACCACAGGTTTCAAGCAGGTGTTGGTTTCCCAAAACATTTGTAATGTTAAATACTTTGGAAACTCATACTTGAAGTCTTTCCTCCAAAGTGTTTGTGAATAACATGGTACTGAATCTCACATAAATAAAAAAAATGTACTGACCCATTTATAACTTATTAAATACTTCTGAACCTGACATCTCCATGCAGTTCTAACCATTTGGTCTGGTTAGATGATGATGTACACTCATCATCCAAAAATTGGTGCACCAAGAATTAAGTGTCAGATTTCAGGGCTAAAAGAAGATAAAGGTTACCAGGATCAATAAATTATTATTATTATTTATTCAGTTATATATTTTTTTAAGCTACACATACAGAAGTAGTGTCTCTCAATATGGTGTGTAACACAACATGATGATGATGATGATGATGACGATGATGATGATGATGATGATGATGATGATGATGATGATGATGATGATGATGACGACGATGATGATGATGATGATGATGATCACAAATCATAGCCCTTACAAGCTAATTAAGGTCTGATGAATTAGAAGAGGTTATCTGAGAGCTCATGTCATGTTGGGTGCCAAGGTAGTGGTCTTAATTTTTTATATTTATACTAACTGTTCAATTTTAGAGAAGTAAATTAACCACAATTAATCACCAATTTTGCTTAACATGATTAAAGGAGCGATTTTGCCCAGTGGTGCCCAAATATTGTTAAGCAACTGTATTAGAAATTGCAGCAGATGTAGTAATTAGTGATCATTTTAAGAGATAAAGAGAGCTTGGAATAGTTCAACCATTCAAGGCATGCTTCATTCTTTCAGATATTCTTCATCCTTACTCCTGATTGGTGTCTTTGCTGTCCATTATTTATGCCCCCATAAATCATAAGGAGGGCACACTTCACCAATCAAATCAGCCAATCTCATATATAATGTGAACTAGCAGCTGGAGTGACCTCGCTGGAGTGTATGGCTCTAGTTATGCTGCTTAACAGGATAAATGGCTGAAACTGAAGGAGACCCCCAACCTCATACACAGGATATGTTCAATTGTTTATGGACACTCCCCTTTATGAATGCATTCAACTTCTTTAAGTTGAACCTATTACTGACACAGATATGCAAATGCACACACAGCTTGTATAGTCCCTGTAGAGGAGTACTGAAAATAGAACTGGACTTTGTGGGGCAGAAATGAGGGACAATAAAGTAAAAATATAAGATACATATGAACCTCTTGGCAGCATGTCTAATGCCAGGCATCAGCAAGAGCGGTATGAAGAATATGTTCTCTGGATTGACAGTGCTCCATCCAGTACTTTTTGGGGATTAGGATGAAAGATCGATTAGGGTGGGTCTGATTGCTGAATGCAATCACCTCCTCACAGCATTGCAATAAGCTCTAGTAGAAAGCCTTCCCTGGGTAGTAGAGATAGTTAGATTGTCAGTAACTCTTTTTTAATAGCATGAATATTTTTAACAAACTATGAATGAGCAGGTGTCCCAATATTTTTGTCCTTAGTGTATTTGTTTGTGGTGCATTAAACCTCATAAATGTTACAAGTGGACCAGAGAGGGGAATTGAATACAAGAAAATGAGCATATTGAATTTGACATCCATCAGGCCTTATATAATTCAAGAGAAATTGATGATTATATGATTTATGCAGTATGATGCTGAATTAGACATTGAGTAAATTCACCCTCTTACCCATGAACTGCATGACTTAATTTATGGCCATTGCTTTAAGGCAGAGCTGCAGTAAATTAATAAGAAAGCTGCATCTAACCTCTTTGGTTAAGTACATTCAAATGCCTGTGCTTTAAAGGAAAATGGTTTTACAGAAAACTATTTAGGGTTAAGATAATGACTCACTGTGGTCTCATGATAAATATAGGTCCTGTATTTGTTTTATATACATTTTAAAACATTGCCCGCAAGGCCATGGGCCATCATCTTTGTGCAGGTCTCAGTCTGGGCCTTGTTCAATATCCTTGGTCTTTATCTGAATCTCAGCCTTGGTGCATTGGAGGATGATCTTCTTTATCTGGGGTGTGAGTCTTGGATTTGGGACAAGACCACTACAGTGATGACTTGAAGTATCAGTGCTTCCCTGAAAAACCACCACTTTATTGTCATTGTACTGCAGTATAATCTGTTCTTCACATTTAACCCATCCATACCACAAAACACACATACACACTCACACCCACCCACCCACCCACCCACTCACATACTAACACAATGTGGAATTTAGGTGGTCACCTCAACCATGAATGTTGAGGGAGGACAAAGTGCTGTTCTCCCTCTATGCCAAAAATAGCATCATGCACAGCCTGGTCTCAAATATACATATATACATATATACATAAATACATATATACATAAATACATATATACATAAATACATATATACATACATACGGCATGTCAGGAATTGTACGATGTGTAGTTTAACACTACTACTACTACTGCTGCTACTGCTACCAACCCAGAGCACAATCAAATGATTTGAACACAGAATGTTACAAAACAGTGTAACTAAATTACTTGAACCTAAACTCAACCTAAACTTAAACTTAAACTTTAATCTAACCCTAACCATAACCTTAATCTAAACTTCACTATAACTTTAACCTTAATGTAAACGGAACCCAAAACTAACCTAAACCTAAACTTAACCCTTATTCTAACTCTAACCATAACCTAAACTTAACCTAAATATAACCTTAACCCTAACTGTCCATTCAGAGAAACTTAGCACTTAGGAAAGTAACACTAACTAAATCTACAAATCAACAAATTTAACTAAATCATTATTATTATTATTATTATTATTATTATTATTATTATTATTATTATTATTATTATTATTATTATTTATTCATCTATTTATTTATGTATGTATGTATTTGTTTGTTTGTTTGTTTGTTTGTTTGTAGAGTGACACACAACCTAAGTTCAACAGCATTACCTGCACATGACTGTGTTCACATAATAAATTCTATAGGTCCATTAATCATCATATTTTGACACATTTGACAACAATGATATGTATTAAGCTAGAGCCCAATTTATTCATTTGTCTGTATCTGTCAGGAAAGAAACCCTGTATCTCCATTCACTGGCTTTTTTGACAGAATTTGAATCTGGTTTGTTCTTTACATTGTGTCAAAATGTGATGGATAGACCAATAGAAATTATTTTTACAATGACTTTCTTAGAAAGGTAAGGTTATTTCCTTCTTCTGTAAATTTGGTGTGTGTGTGTGTGTGTGTGTGTGTGCGCGTGCGCGTGTGTGTGTGAGTATACATATTGAAACAGAATGTGAGCCAGGGGCCACATGCTGTTTTTCCAGGAATCATCAGTGGTCAGTGTCAGGGGTCAGGACACAGACATTCTGAGTAAATGTACATTTATGACACACAAGTGCAAACAGTGCTGAAGGGGAGGAGGCAGGGCAAAGCTTCAGCAAGAGATATGAACAGCAGTGAAAGGGTCCAGCACCAGACTGCCCTGGGACATCCAGGCTCTGTGTGAGCCTTGGCCTTAGCTGTGAGGGGTTTGGTCTGAGGGAGGTTCTGGGATTTAGCCTTATGCAGGTTTTTAACCTTTTAAACTCTAAACTCCTCTTCTTTTTCGACACTTCTTGGAGGTGGTTTACTAAAAGTGTGAGCACAGCTTGAAAATAATAAAGAATAGTATTTTGTTTTTTAATTCGGGTGATATAACTTTTTTTTTGTAATTAAAAAGCCTGAAGTTGTCTGTAATTTGTGGTAATGTCTCTCTATAGGTGCTTTGTACACTGTGTAAATAATTATGGATGAGCAGACAAATAGAAATGCATTAGAATTACTGTTAATTACATTATTCTCATTTTATGTCCAAATGTTAGCAGGACATCCATTCTAATGAATACGTTCAGCTACTTTAAGTTGTATCCATTGCTGACAGATTTGCAAATGCAGACACAGCTTATCCTTGTAGCGACTAAGCCTAAAACCAGGTGTGGCCTAGAGGGGATCTGGGCTCACTGGAACGATGGAGCTCCAATCAATACTTTCGGGATGAGTTCAGGAAATGGTGTGGGGTGGTGCTCATCCAACATCCTGATCTCACTAATGCTCTTGTGACTGAATAAACTGTTTACAACCCTTGATTTCAAAAGAAACAACAGATGAGCAAACGTCCCAGTACGTTTCACCATTGATCGTGAAGTATGTATGGAAACTAAGTGGCAAAAAATCGGGCTCAGTTTGAACTGGGAAAAATCTTGTCAAGGGTAATGATGACTAGTTAACTTTGCATGTTCCAAATTCAGCACATTTATTTATATTCACTTCTTTTTCATACAAATCCATAAGCCATTTAATCTGCACAAAAACAGTAATAATAAGAACCGTTGGACAACTGGAAAGATGTGTAGCACCATCTCGCCAGCCTGAAAAATAGGCCCGCAGGCAATTAGCACTCTTCTGCCTAGTCCATGAAGTGAAGTTGATCCTTTGTGGATTTGAACTTCTAGCGCAGGATTTTCAGTTCTCTGCAATATTAACATGTTCTGTCATTTCAGCTTTAGCGGCGGGGTAGACGAGCTGGATGAAAGAAAAAAAAGGAGGAAAAAAATACTGTAATCAGCATCACCTCTTTCATCTCTCGTCTCGTTCGTACCACAACGAGGTTCAGTGCAAATCCAGTCCGGGCGGTTCGGAGAAGGAAGAAAAAAAGAGAGCTATAAAATAATTATTGTTCTTCTATAATACAGTGGGAGTCGTTGCATTCAAGATTGCATCACTGCCCTCAGCTAGTTTCCTCGGCTTAGAGGGATCATTCTGCTGAGCCATTTCACCCTCACATTTCATACGGGCTCTTCCGTCTAAAAAAAGCCTCATCCAGCCAGGCTGAGAAATCCTGTCTTATTCAAAACCCTTAGCTATGGGGATCTGCAGGGTGTGGATGGGAGGGATATCCTGCCTGCTCAGTGTCAGCTTGGCCGCATGTTTCACCACTGATATCCACTCACTGGTCTAGGAGGATTTTTGCCTATTAAGGAATGACGCCCTTTGTTTTTGTTCTGAAACAACAGGGCCAAAGGTTAAAGCCATTAGACTGGCTGCTGGACCTCTGAGTTGCACACCTTTCTGTTCCAGAAGTAAAGAGGAGTGACTTCAAAAATGTTAAAAATATAGATAGATAGATAGATAGATAGATAGATAGATAGATAGATAGATAGATAGATAGATAGAGACCTAATACATACAACTATACACCTACAATGCAAACTCACTGCTCAGAATGGTTCTGAAGGTAGCTCTACCTGCTCTGAAGTAGAGGTGCAACTGATTCAGAGAATAACTAAGTAGGCAGAGCTAAAGACATATCTAATATTGAATATATCGCCAGTAGTTACATTAATATTACATTGATAATTAAAGTGTAACAACAAGAGCTTAGCTACTCTTAATGGCGTAAACATGACCAGCATCACAGGTGGACAGC
Organism: Acestrorhynchus altus; assembly: GCA_034509495.1. Lineage (NCBI taxonomy): Eukaryota > Metazoa > Chordata > Actinopteri > Characiformes > Acestrorhynchidae > Acestrorhynchus > Acestrorhynchus altus. Next base: position 6,279,741 of record CM067512.1, on the reverse strand, counting down.
AAAACTGCTGAGTCTCTCTCTCTCTCTCTCTCTCTCTCTCTCTCTCTCTCTCTCTCTCTCTCTCTCTCTATCTATCTACCTCTTTCTCTCTCTCTCTCTCTCTCTCTCTCTCTCTCTCACACACACACACTCACACACACACACACACACACACACACACACACACATACACACACACACACACATGCTTAAGCTTTGAAATGTTTTTTCAAAAAAAAAGGATTCTACTTCAGAAATCATCAAAACTACACTGAGATAATAACATAAAAGCTGGTTTCCTCTATGCTATACAAACCACATTATATATATATCCAAAAATACAAGGAAATACTAGCATACATAGTACACTTGTGCTAAAGCTTGACCAATCACAGAATGTTGTGACTAAAATGATTAAAAATGTAATTGATTGACACCACTAATTTAATGATTCATTCATAGAATTCGTCAGTGTCTCAGAGATTTTTATGGGCTATCATTATGTAAATGATGCACAGGATCTCTTTCATTCCAGTTTTGTTTCTGAACCACTGTGCAAGAATTATTCACAGCTATGTTCATAAACATGTCTACAAATCAGACACAAAGTACAAATCTTTTGGTAGAATTGTTTATACATTTTACATTCTTTACACATAATTGTATATATACATTTATGGCATTTAGCTGACGCTCTTATCCAGAATATCTTATTAGGTTACTCATATTATAGAAGTGGCAAGAGTAGTGTTAGGAGTCTTAACAATCATGATCAATTAAACACTAGATGACAGTCTGGCATGAATTCATGACATTCTAGCACTACCATCTACCAAACAAGCAGTGTTTGTATCAGTTGTGTAAGGTTTTGGTAGATATATGGCTTCTGAATGGGTATAGCATGCAATGTGCTTGAGTTTAGTTCATCTTTGCATGTAGCGTGAGCATCCAGGACAGCTGGCAATCCAGGTCCACACCACCTGACCAGAGAAAAGCCACAAGGCATGTTAGATTTTCCAAGAAGATAATGCCAGACAAGGCACAGTTCATTAAATGAAATTCTGGCAAGATTAAAAACCCATTTAGATTATGTGGGATTGTGATCACTGCGAAATGTGTAAAGAATAGGAAATATCAACCACTATACTGGACCTGCATAAAGTGGGCCAATGAAAATTATACTATTAGAGGACATTTTCCAGAGAAGTCCTTAATTTGTGATGTATGTTTCTGTTAATACAGCACATGATCATTTATAATTTATAATCAGCATTTAATCAAACAGTGATACCACACACTAAAGTATTCACCAGTAGTACTACTGGTAGTGATATTACAGATATTACACTGGGTGGCACAGTGGCTACTTTTTTCCTCCCAGTTTGGGGTCTTGGGTTTGAGGCCCTATCTTGAGTTTCCATGTTCTCACTGTGTCTGTGTGCGTTTCTTTTGTTGACTCTGTTGTCCTCCCACATTCCAAAAACATGGAGATCAGGTGAACTGGCTACTGTGATTTGCCAGTGTGTGTGTGTGTGTGTGTGTGTGTGTGTGTGTGTGTGTGTGTGTTTGTGTGTGTGGTATATGTCTCAATGGTATGTGCTGGTGGAGTGTGAAGAGTGCTGATTGTAAAGCGTTCTTGGGTACGTAGAATGTATAAGTATGTAAGGTGGTATATACATGCAGTGTCATTCATTCATTCGTATACAGTGTAGCAGCCCTGAGATCTCAAACTGAGCAATAGGCTGCTTACAAAGTTGGTGCACCAACAGTTGGAGAATCACTACACCAGTGATTCTCAATTTCAGTCATGCAGTACCTGTGCCCTGCATGTTCTAGTGCTGTAACAAACCCAGTTCGGCTCAGCAAAGGCTTATTCATTTGTGCATTAGTTGGATTGGGTGCTGGAGTTAAACCAGGCAGGGTAATGATATTCCAGGACCAGGACTGCCAGAACCACTGCACTACACCAATAAGTCCTTGGTCAAGACTCCTAACATATTCTCCTATTAATGCAACATAAAGAAAAGTCACTCTGGAAAAGAGAGCCAGACAAATGATATACATCAAAATTCAAATCTCAACTAATATTCCTGCAATTTTTCTTAACATCACGCTGAGTACGGAAAAATACTCATGCAGGCAAAAAAAAACAAAAAACAAAAACAAAGATCAGACTCTTCAAGCATGCTTATTTTTTAAGAAATGATGTTCTTTGTCCAAGCTGCAGCCCAGGTAAACAGTAAAGCCTGAAGACTCGAGCTTCTCTCTGAAACGACAGGGCAAGAGGCCACAGTTCCTTCCCTGACACTTCTAATGAACTATGATATCATTCTAATGAGAAGTGACATCAGCCCTAGTGACACAGACAAAAACAAGGGGAGAAGATGCAGCAGTTCCCGAGGGTCTAAAGACCCGCAAAATGACCTGGCACAGGTTAATGTTTCCCCCCATACTCTTCACTCAAAACAAAGCAGCAGAACGCTTGCCAGCACATGACTCACTGTGGAGAACATGGCTTACAGCAATTTTGACCTGTTTCTATAACAGTGTTCAGAGGCAAAGTTATGGAAGCACCAGGCACTTGACTGTTTGTCTTTAAGATACATTTATGATGGTCCACTATAAATGCTGTGTATCTGATAAACCTGTCTTTAATTATGGGACTAGAAATACCTAGATAGTTTGACACAATCACCTTGAAGATAAAATTGAAGGGAATATCAAGGGAAATATAGACTGCAAAGCAGAGGTTTTCTAACAGCACTGGTCTGTTCAACTAAGCACAGGCCAACAAATTTCAATAATCAGATGTATTTTACAGATTTAAAGTCAAAATTCTGACAAATTAATAGCTTTAAAACAAAAAGGCAATATTGCTTGCTGTCCTGGAGTTTGTCATTTTAATATTCTTGTTGATATCCCCTTGAAAATAACTGAGTGCAGTAGATTCTGATGCCTCTGCACTGTGGTGTAATGAAAAAGCAAAGCTAAATACAGTTGTAAACATGCTGTGAACCCTCAAATTGCAGAGTACACAGAAACTCAGTCATCAATCAGACACATTTCAGACAGAGTTATGCACCGTCAATAAATGAAAACAGCAACTATCACTCATAAGTTAACACTGTCATGTCAGCATTTTCTAACATTTGTTTTGACCATCGGCGTGGTGTCCCTATGGACAGCAGGTTTTAAAAAGTTCCACTTTCAGTGACCTGAAATGGCCACTTCAACGGATGAGAAATCTAAACCAAACGGGAGATCTAAAAACACTTTTTTTGTATATTGAGTGGTTCATGCCTACAGAGTATTAACAATATGTCTTTACCAAAAAATCATGTTGGAAAATTATAGCAGGTTTGCTCCTAATAACATATTCTTACCTTCCTGGAATTCATAAATGACTTCACAAACAATTCCTACTGGTAATGATGTGCTATCCAGATGGACAGTTAAGCATAATTAAAAAGAAACCATTCATCCATGAACTATAACATTAAAATGTAATTGAAATAATGTGAGTTGTTGCTTAAACATTGAAAACAAACAAACAAACAAACATAAAAAAAACGTCGAAATATTGTGTAATGTTTAATGGTAGGAAAAGATTAACAAAACACACAGGTGTCATTGAAAATTATGAGTTATAAACTCAATAACTTTGTTGAAATTATGTTGAAGCAACATTGAAGCAATGTTGATTCACTTTTCAAAATTAAATTCAGTTTTGATTCATCCATGACCATGGTGTTGTTTCAAATGCTGGCTGGGTTGGTTGATTTGTTTTCACAATGCCTATTCCTACCATCAACCATTAAATACAGTCATTTATGTAGTCCACTTCACAATGCTAAGAAAATGAAACAAGGATTCATACCCATTTGGTGTGACGCAATAGATCGAACCACCCTTGAGCCACCACACCATGTGGGAGACTGGGGTTTCTGTATGTCCCAGTCTGGACAACTATGATGTGCAACACCAATAAGAGTCCTTGGGCAAAACCCCTCCGGCTACTCTTGCCCACCTCTGTAATATGAGTAACCTTGTCATAAGTCTCTCTGGATAAGAGCGTCTGCTAAATGCTATACATGTAAATACAGGAGTACGATGCTTGTTGGTGGGGCAGAACCTTATTGAGGTATAATGAAGTAGTTTATTATGAAGTCATGTTTTTTGTACCAATATTGTTTGTGTACAGTTATGAAAATTGTATGTCTGAGCACATAACAGTAATTACATTTAGTCTCAGTTGTTTGTCACACTCTTCCTGATTATAAGTTCAAAAATATAATAGATTATTGTAGATCGATAGTATTGAATGATTCCAATTGTTTCAGTGTCTAGTATTAGAAAAAGGATATTTTTGTCAATCATAAGACACTGTCTGCCAATGAGCTTTCATGAAAAAAAAATGCAGCCAAGGGAGCGACTCAAAGTTAATGAAAATCCAATAGCTTCCTTGACGCCTACAGAAACCGTGTCTGTGTCTTTGGGGTGATAATTAGTGCTTAAGAAATGTCACTTTCGTTTGAAGCATGGGGCTACGTTGTGCGTGTGCCCTCTGCAAATACGGAACAGCGCCTCTTCGCCTTCAGCAAGATGACAGTGGAACTTGGTAATGATGCTATATGATGGTCTTGAAAGGAACTCCGCAAACTTGAGCTTTAGCTGGTACAGTTGGGTAGCGACAGCAATCCCATCCCAGACGTCCTCTCCCCTCCGGTAATTAAAGCACAAGGACACTATAAAGGTTAGTTTAGGATGATAACTCAATTATCTTAATCCCTTCCCCTGCTTTGCTCACTCCTTTGACTAATGAAGTGGCGGCTTCGTCTATGGGGCTGGGACTGCAAGTCTGTGAAGGGCTTTTAAGGTGTTGAAGAGATTTAGGGTGAAACACATTACGATACATGAGCTTTAGAGGGAACTGCAAGGCCATGTCCACAGACACTGCTTCATGATCACAGAAGTACAGTTGACAAATGCCCTTGTCATGTGGTTTCTTGGTAATTGAAGCAAACAGCACATGGGCCTGCTGATATAAACAACTACCATGACATTAGCAACACTTGACAGTTCCCCAGCTTGTGGTCTTACTGTATTCACTTTATTTCATTATTATTATGAAGATGAATTACCAGCCTCTTGAAATGTCTAACCCTGTGAATGTGCTATAATTATGTTACCAGGAATCCATATTTGAAAATGAACAGATACATAAAGTTAGTGTATTATTGTTGTTTTTCACCTTCTGAATGTTTGTCTGTAGGAAGCACTGCATTGCATTTCCAGTACAATCCTGTTGCAGAGATAGTTCTAGGATTCCTGGCCAAAAACTCTAGATATACTCTGTATATAGTATAGAGCAGTGTTCCAATCCAGACAGGCAATCGAATTCTAGGCTGCCAGTCTGCTATATTACAACAGACACACAGATACACAAGATGCCCACAAACCCTTTCATGTATTTTCACCCTTGCTGTCAAAAAACAAAAACAAACTATCAAACAAAGTTTGCCAGAGAACATCTAGACAAAGACCTGGACAGTAACAGAAGAGCATAAGAAACTTACACCAACTGTGAAGCATGGTGGTGGAAGCGTCATGGTTTAGGACTGCTTTGCTGCAGCAGTGTCTGGAGATCTCTCCGTCACAGAAACCACTATGGCATTCTTATTGTATCAGAGGGAGCTTGAGGAAAATGTAAGGACGTCTGTCTGTACTGACAGAGAAACAACACACAGCTGAAAGAATTTTACATTTTACATCACATTCAATTGTTACAGACATTGAACACTGGTAGTGGCAAAGCGTTACAGTCCGACCGCACAATAAAAAGCACTGTATACGCTGTTGCTTCCCTGTAAAGTGCCAGAGATCAATGGTCAGTTTAACATGCAATGCTAGACACATTGTATTCATACTGGCTTGATGGGAAAGGGATGCATCCTTTGAAATGCAATACTCATGCACAATAGCCATATCGAGCATGACTTCCCATTTTGACTAGTCCACTTTGCCATAGTTGGACTGGGTGCTGGAGGCCATGCGAGCGCTAAGAGGAGCAGAAAAGTGTGAAGTGTAAAGAGGTAGGAGAGACACAGTGTCACAGCTGCTCTCAGGTTTAACACAGGAGCAACATGATGCACACGGACTGCGGGCTTTATTAACTCACACGCATGTTCACACACTCTTGCGCTCATTGACCTACACACGCTCAAGGACCTAGTACAAAGTGCTTTGCGTGTATTAATCATTATAATTAGCAGCAGAGGCTGTACACTACTTTCAAAATAGAACCTGCAGTGATGTAGCACTCTCTGGTAAGGTGTGTGGGCGTGTGCTTGTTTCATGTGTATTTTCAGGACACAAAATGTTCTGACATTGTGAAGTCAGGACATTTAAGTCAGGACATATTCCAGGACAAACTTTACAGAAAAAAGACAAAGACAAAAACATAAATAATTGTTCTTCATTTGAAACATCAAAGGTGATGTAACACAATGATTCTAAATTTCAGAGCAGTTCCATTGGTCTCTTATCAGAATACGATATTAATGGTGATAAAAGTATTTGTAATGTTACATTACACACACACACACACACACACACACACACACACACATATTTATATATATATTTTATATATATTATACATATATATATAATACTGTTATTTCATACATTACCTTCAGAACAGTAAGGGCTTTTCAATTCACTGATTAGTTGGATCAGGTGTGTGTGACGAGGGTAAAACCTAAAATGTGCATGGCACAGGTCTGCCAGGACCAAGGGTTCTCAATCGTTTTTCATCTCACAGCACACCTTCTTATAGCTAGAAAGCATAACAGCCCACAGTGCAAATATCACTGGTCTCTACGAATCTGGCAAATGTTATTTACATTGTGTTAAAGTGTCATAATGACTGGACTAATATAAATGCTACAAAGGAGAATAAGTTCTCATTCCATTGAACATGGCATCTGTTTATGGACAAAGAGCAAATCTGTTCCCTCTAAGGCTATTTAATTGTGTTGGTAAATGTTCATGTATTGGGGGCCTACATGATGCCCCGCAGCCACAACATCCTAACCAAGGCAAACACACATATATCTCCAGCGTCCTTTTTTTTGTTTGAAAACCAAAATATGGTCACCCTATCCTGCATTAAGTTTAATCAGGTAAGCTGCTGATGGAACTGAACAAATTCTTCTGATCAACTGCTAAATAATTGTACTGTGAGCAAAACATTGTTTGTTATACTGCATTTATATTTTCATCATTTATACTAGTGTTACATAAAGTAATATTAGGATTTTTTCAGTTGTGTTCAATATCAAGGGACTGCAAACTTACAAAGCATTGATAATTAAAACCCGTTTTATTTAGAAGCAGGAAGTGAATATAAACATACCACAAGTTGCAGAAAGTATAGTAAAGCAAGGAAAGTATAATAAAATTTTTATCAGAGAACTATTCCATATTCCCCTGTTCACAATAGAAATTATGACACTTTAAATGTCTTATTTTCCACAAACAAACATAACAGTAAACACATACTAGCAAATAATTGGACTTATATTAGTGTTACTGTTAACTGTGTTCAATACAAATCAATTCTAATTATGTATTTATCTTAATTAATCCTGAAGATGACAGTGTGCACAGCATTTGACAAGCATATGACAGTATGGACATGAATTAATCATTTTAATCTTGAGGTTTCTCCACTCATATAAAAATGCTCTGAGTGCAGCACAACCTTTTGAACAGTGACAGTGATGTAAGTCCATGGAAGAGACAAGAATTCTCAAGGTAGGCCATTGAGGGAAAATGCTTACTAAACTGATATAAACTCATAACCGCCTTCTATCTTCTTTTTCAGGTTTCTTTTTTCCTTTTTTTCTTTTTTCTTTTTTTTTTGTTCTTTTCCTGGAGTTTCCTCGAACTCAAAGCTGGGTTTTCCTTAGATATAGAGCTTAATAGGCTTAAATGTCAGAAGGTTTGCATGAAAAATGTAATGCTTAATGTAGTGTTTTTCTGGATCCCACAATCCCCTGTCATGAGACGTACACAAACATTTTCTGAAGCAAATGACACACACACACACACACACACACACCAAGGAGATCTCCAAACAAGTCAAACAAGGGACAAAGTTGTTGACAAGAATAAAATAAATAAATAAATAAATAAAGGTTATAAAAAAAATATCCAAATCTCGGATGATCTCCCTGGAGCACCATCAAATCCATGATCATCTAATGGAAAGAACATGGTACCACATCAAAGTATCATACCGGTCAAAGAGGGCTCTAATCAGAGAGGCAGCACAGAGACCAAAGGCAACCATTTAGGAGCTGCAGAGTTCCCAAGCAGAGACTGGATTATATGTCCATACAATCACAATAAGCCATACACTCCATAATGCTGGGCTTTATGTGTCCAGAAAGGGAAAAAAAATACTTACAGACAAAAATATAAAGGCTCCTTTTGAGTTTGCCACAAGGCATGTGGGAGACCCCCAAAGGTATGGAGGAAGTTGCTCCGGTCATATGAGACCAACATTGAACTTTTCACCCACCAAGGAAAACTCAATATCTGGTACAAAACAAACACATATCATCACCCCGAGAATACCATCCCCAAAGTGAAACATGGTGAAGGCAGCATAATGCTGTTTATCAGCAGCAGGGACTGGGAATCAGATCAGAGTCAAGGGGAGATGGATGGAGCTAAATACAGGAACATTACTGAGGAAAACCTGTTTCAGTCTGTCAGTGACTTGAGCCTGAGGTTCACCTTACAACAGGACAATGACCCAAAGCACACTGCTAAAGCAGCACTTGAGTGGTTTAAGTGGAAACATATAAATGTACTGGAATGGCCTAGTCAAAGGCCAGACCTTAACTCAATGGAGAATCTGTGGTCAGACTTGAAGATTGCTGCTCACCAGTGGAAACCATTTACCTTGAAGGAGTTTGATAATTGCCACAAAAGGACAAAAGGGGGGCTTTACAAATTACTGACTTTAGGGGTTGTGAAACCTTATGCACAGTGTTACTTTTTCTGCTTTTTGTTTTTTGCTTCACAATAATAAAAATAAATAAATAAATAAAATATTTAAATTGGTGAGCATGTTCTGTAAATGAAATGATGCAAACCCTCAAATTATCCATTTTGATTCCAGGTTGTGACGTAGCAAAACACGAGAAATGCCACTTGTGAGGTACTGTATGTATTGTGTGTCTGTGTTTTCAGCTGCACCTTATCCAGTCTAGGCACCATGTGTCGACCTTGCCCACTTCTCTCATGTGTCAGTTCTGCAGTCATAGTCAGCCAAATCGTATGATCCATGATTAAGTTTAATAGGTTCAAATCGCTGTCAATATGTGTCTCGCTCCTCATCATGACCCACTGCTGCTCTTTCCAGTACATTTATAGCTTTCCATATTATATCACTGCCCCTTTAATTCTATAAATAATCCAGCATTTTTTTTCTGCTCACTGACATTCAGTGCCGGAACTCTGCTTACAAAAAAAATTAAGCCTGGCTGGCTTTTCACTGTTTTCCCTCTTCCCAACCTGATAATGTGATCCTGCGAACTAGATGCACTTGTAAGGATACAAGTGGACCATTTTGTGGACCAATACGTGTCATGGTACATTAGATCAAGAGAGGTATAGAGAGGTGTGGAGAGATCCCTATTGTAATGGGGTAAAGCAAAGGACACAAGCAGGGCAGCTGAGCCTCACTGTTATTAGCAAGCCTCTGCATCAAGCAATGTACACAAACATTACATTACCATAGACATTTCTGTGAATTGAAAGGTGCCTTAGAATGGAAACTGTGTTTATCTTGGAGTTGAACAATGAGAATGTGGCACATGGACATATCATGGGCCTAAAATTACAAGACAGAGCCACAAAACAGTCTAATTCCAAACCCACCCAAACTCTTACATTACAATCTTGACTCATTATACATTCAGAAAATAGCAGAAATAGCTGCACCCAGGAAGACGTGTCAGATTGCAATGCTGTTTGTAAAGAACATCAAGGTTTCCAGGAACAATAACTGAATAAAATTAAGACTGATGTGACCAACATTTATTGAACTACACATACAGAAGTAGTTTCTCCAAAGAATACGTCCAGTGATGTGACTGGCCAGGGCATCTGGGTGTCCAAGACAAGCTCTTGAGACGGCAGCAGTATGAGGATAAGTATCGTCCTGTTGGAATAGTGCACTTAGCTGTGCTGTTAGAAAAGGTAATGTCACTGGACCTCATTAACATAACAGTAGGCTGTCAAAGTGCCTGTATTGAAGACCAAAGATGTTCTGGCATCATATGAAATTGCACCACACACCATGACACCAGGCCTACTATACTGTATATGACACCTGATATCCACACTCAGATTTGTTGATTGTCTCCACCAAGACAAAAGCAAGACTCACAACTGAAGATGGCCTGCTGCCATTCTGAGACAATCTATCGTTGACTCCTTCTGGGTCCAACCATTTTTCTGATACTAAATGCACACAGAAAAATACTAGTAAGTAATGTACAGGTAAATAAAATTTGTTTTATTGTTTATTTGTTTTATTGTCTATTTGTTTAAAACTGTTTGTGAAATGCAATTCAGAACTAGTTGCTCTACCAAGCTACAGAACCAACCAACCTGTGATTATTATAGCTGTATAAGTAAATTTGATGTACACTACTCAACCTCATGTCGAGCTTCTATTACATGTGAAATACAGCAGTGCATACAGCATTAGATCCTAAATGCTTCATTGCAGGCGTAGACAGCATAATTGGAGTGTCTATCTCTAGACAAACCACAGCATTTTATCAAAATGTGTGACAGTAAAGGCAGCAGAGAACATCCACTGACCTTCAGCACCACTCCCGATTTTGATTTACATTCGATATTGACTCTTCTTGTACTGACCATTTTCATGCTTATGTTAAGTGCCTGTTTTGTGGAGACCCCATTGCTCATTCTGCAGGAATCATCCCATCAACCTATTGGCTCAGAGCCTGGAAACCAGATGTCAATCAATCACCCTGCTGCCCTCCAGTGGAGGCGGTGGATTTATGGGGATTTGTGTAGGTGCTCTTTGCCACACCTCCTCTTGTGCATCAAACATTCTGGCTCAGCACACTGATGCTTTGCGAAGGACAAGGCATCAGTCAGTGCTGTGTCACTGCTAATTAGCATGCGACTCCCAAAAATTGGCTTTTAATTCCAAGAAAAATAAGGTACCAGGCAGTCCCTGGAAAAACCAATTTGGAGTGCAGTATGTTCCACTGCTCAGCCATGATCAAGCTAATACCTTCAGAGTCAGTTATCATTAATCAGATTCAGTGGGAATGGATTAACTCTCCACCACTGGACGTCATCCAAAACAACGGATGCCATCCTGGTGCTGAAAGGAAGGTGCTTGGAAGATTGTGGCCCCTCGGAAATGTGAGATGAATGCATTCATTGTGCACCATCATTCACAGAAGCTGCCGTGTTGTGGGGGCTGTGCCTGGAGCGCCTGGATTGTAAAAATATGAAAATGTCTTTCATGCAGTTCTGAAAGCTCAAACCTCCTTACCACAGCGAATCAGGGGGTAATTTGTTTGAAGAGAAAGAGGGTGAGAGCCTGTGAGAGCCACAGAGCTTGTGTAGTGTTTAGGGTTGGAGACAGTTATAAAGCACTTGAATAAAGGATCTTGATGTGCCATTCAGAAGATGTGTTTTATCTGGAGGGTATGAAGAAGATGTGAACCATTTTTAGAACTCCCAACAAGTTCTCATGCAAAACTGAAGAACAAGAGGAAGAAAACCTGCATCATCGATTAGTATGAGGCGTTTCGAGCCGACACGAATCATGCCTCCAGCATGTGAGCTAAAGCTGCTTCTATGACACACAACCACCCAGTAGCCTTTGATCAACTCTTTAGCATGGTGCTCATTCAAGTAATCCAGGGCTGCAGGCTTGAGCTAAAGGCCAAGGTGTCTTGACCGATAAGGAAAAGATCAAGTTGATGCCCTTAAAGCGTTCCAGAATTCAGCTAGAAGGCCACATTGCCCAGAGCCGAGATCCATGGTTGTTCGCTGCAACGGCTCAAGCAGCATAGTCAAGGACAAAGCAGAGATAGTCCAGAATGGCGGAGTTGTGACAACCTGAGGGCAAGAACCTGCATTTTCATGAATAGAAAGTGTTCCACAGTAAAAATGTTCCGATAAGAGGTCTCAAAGCTTCAGGGAAGCCGTGACAGAGGCACCGGCAAAGGCCCCAGATCTATGATCGCTGTGATCTTTTGAAAGTACCAGAGATGAAAGTCACTTTTGATAGCACCCACAGACCACAACTCGCGCTACACCTTTAAAGGTGGTGCATGTCAGACAAGCATCTCGGCTCTGCTGGACTGAGAGGATTTGATGCTAACTGACATGGAAACCCTTTTCACTCCTCGTTTCCATTTTCGTTGCCAATGTTTGTGCTGTTGATATACCGACCTTCCTTTTTTTTCATGCACGTCATGATGCAAAAAAAAAAAAAAGAACGTACAAGTGTTTCAGCGTTGTTCCTTACAGGTAAACCCTGACAAGGACAACTGCAAAGTCTCAGCAAAATATGCATTCTGCACGCCAATGTAATATTAATAGGCATGCCATTGATCAAAGTAGTACATGGAGAAGAACTTGTCTGCTGACTGAAGAGGTAGCAAAGAAGAAGCAGCCATGTAGGGGGAACATCCATCACTTCTACTCTCCTCCATTATAAAATGTCAAACAAGGGAAAGAGCTGTCTCTGCCGTGCTTCAACTGATACTACTCCATTAAGAGTGTACACATCGGCTGGCGCTGTAATGGTTGCTGGTCCAGTCTTGTCAAGGACTGTTTTGACGACACGTTGTGTAATTGATGTTGGCCTGTAGACTGTCAGCTTCGGTAATCGCTCACAATAGAGCAATGAAGCAATGGCCGAAGCTCTCTCTGGAGAGCCACCATCCTGCAGGCAGCCTAGTGGTCCTGACCAAGATAAATCTTCACCCATTGTTTAAATGATGCAGAAACCAACAGTCGGTGGCTTTAAAGGACGAAAAGAAACTGCATTCATGTGTTCTCCAATGTCAAAGTACACATCCATTTCCTAGCAGAAGGAAAATGTAAAATGGATGATTCACGTGACTTTGATGCAGCTTGAAAACTCGAAACTTCTAAGGACGTAGAACAGTTTCAGCAACTGCTTTTGACACTGTCTGATGAATAAAGCCAAAGCAAAATGCATATTTTGCATGGAGCTCATAAGTAGGGTGTTAGGGAACTAAAACAAATTATGCTTTTAGAGCTGAACTAAGCATACCAAATTACACAGCAGACTCTCAGATGCACAGTGCAATTTATTTCATGTCTGCAGCTCTAGGCACTGCCAGGACACCACATTTTATATGTCAGAATATGAGGACATAAAAGTCATTGGTCAAATGCTTTAGTCAATGGGAGAACGCATCTCAAAATGACACAAGAAATTACTCAAGAGTTCTTAGATTGGGAAGTACAAATATTATAATAGTTTAGTTGTGGACATATACAAGAACTAGCTTAGTATAATCTGTTTCATTAAAAGCAACAGCAGTAGCAATAGTAATAGTATAGGGTATAAGGCTGTATCACTATGAATAACTGGATCAGTTTAGTGCATTTATTTGTTGCATTTGGATTTGATTTGTGCTGGAAGTGGACTTGGTTTAAACCTTAAGCAGCATTTATGTACATTTAAATTCAAAATAAACTCATTAAATTCAAAATAAAAGCAATGAATGTTCCAGATAAATATACTTTACTTTTTTTTTTTTTAAATATTATTTATTTATATCTTGGAGAGCTCCAGCAAAGATTTGCAACTCTGTACACTGTGCACACATGAAACGATCTATATGCTGAGACGTGCTGAGGAGATATCATATTTAATTCAGTAAATATGTGATTAAAAGAATATTTTCTGAATTCTGTGGGGAAATGAAGGGTTTAGCAGAGGTTGTACCAGGAGACTACAATGCTACATCATTTATTATTTTGACCAATGACCAGCTTCCACTGGATTTTACAAGACCTGGCCTGGTGACTAGGCTGGTGCCAAAGACTTTAAAGTAACCTTTAGAACCCTAGGCCACTTCTATTCACCAGAAGTTTAAAAAGACAGTCACACATGCCAGATATTATTATTTTAAGAGACCCTATGCTCCTTAAATATAGTTCGTTTGAGAGGTAAATACAGAATTAAGATATTTATATGAAATACTTGAATTAATTACTTGTGCCTAAATGTTCTTTCTTTATTGTTTTTTTTTTTTTGCTTATAAGAACAAAAGAAATGATCATCCAGAGTGTTTAAGCTGAAATTGCAATACTTTTGATGAGCTATTTATAATTATTTGATTGAAAAATATATTTATAATAAGTTCTTCAAAATACTTGACAGTGGCCCAAATATAAAAGGAACCTGAATGTCTGTAGGTTACTCTGATCCTAACCCTAGAAACCATGGAAAAGTGCATGTAAGTGCCTACAAAGTGCAGATCTTGGGTTGGAAGAGTTCATCTTATTTTCTAGCAAGTTATTAAATTATATTGAGATCAATGTTTTTATTCTTGCACAGGAGTTTTATTTTGCGTATGTAGTTCAGATTATATAGAAATATGATTTTATTTTTGGAGCTCAGTTGGGCAGCGTTTAGCTCTGCCAGTATATTTCCTGAGACTGAGCTACAGATCAGCAGAACCAAGGAAAGTCAGAATGAAAAGAAGGTCTGGAGACCCCAGATGAATATGGGTGAGTGGAGTTTGGTCAGGTCTGGTGTGAAGAGGGTTTAAACATGTATTTTCATTTTGTGATATATAATGTAATACTAAGCCCCCCACCCCTACTTATATTCAAGGGAGTAGAGGAATTTATGTAATGCATAAAGAATGAAGCACTGAACTCCCATCAGACCATATAATTTATTTCTTGTTGTCATGTGTGATTACAGTTGGTATACTCTCACAATCCCATATTGGAAGTTTAAGGCGGGGATTTATTTTGAGATGTTTGAAATTTAATTTTCAGCTTATCCTGCAATATGATGTTACCTGTAGGGTTAAACAGCAGAATTCTCATCAGTGTCCAAACATTGTCATGCAACTGCAACATCTAAGCAAGTTACTTAAAGCTCAGATAGGACAAGTGCTTGAATAAAAAAAAAAAAAAATGGTGAATGAGACTCGAGCCTCGAGCATTATTCATGCATCTGTTGTGCCTATTCATGCTGCATGCACCTTCCAAAGCATGACAGCTTGATACGCAGCACGCACCCAGCCCACCAATCTCTCAGCTTTACTTTAATAATATATACTGAAGAGATAAAAGTATTGGGACGCCTGCTTATTCACTGTTTGTTCCAGTTGGACTAACTGTCTCTACTGTCCAGGGATGGCTTTCTACTAGATTTTGGATCTGAGGATTGCTCTGAGGATTTGTTTGCATTAAGCAAAAAGAGTTAGTGAGGTCAGGATGTTGGATTATCAGCAGCCCACCCTCAGCACAAAATACTCAAAGTTGGTGATGTGAAATTATAATTAATAAATAAATAAATAAATAAATAAATAAATTCATTCATTCATTAATTAATAACATAGTATATATTTGAAGCCCATTTGAAACCCCTAAACAGTTCTGGTGCAACCAATTACCTTCAGAAGTCACATGCTTAGTGAAATGAAGTCCACCTGTGCACAATCTAATACACACCTTTTCTGAAAGGACCCAGAGGCTGCAACTATTAACCAAACAAATGAGGGCTGCCCACCAAAACTCTGGAGTATCTGTCCATTTTGAATGGAAGAACCAAAAACAAAAATGTACTTACAGACACAAATAATAAGGCTTGTTTTCAACTTCTCAAAAGCCATGTGGGAGACTTCCATGTGTATGTAGAAAGGTGCTCTGAACAGACCAAAATTGTTCATTTCAGCCACCAAGGAAAATCCGATGTCTGGCAAAAGAACAGCACTTCTCATCACCCCAAGAACACCATCCCCACAGGCTCGCTGATGGTGTTACCTGTTGCACCACAATAACCATTAGCAGGGACCGGGAAATTGGTCAGAGTGTGGGGAAGACGGATGGTGCTAAATACAGGAATATTCTTGAGCAAAACCTGTTTCAGTCTGTCAGTGAGTTGAGCATGGTACAGAGGTTCACCTTCCAACAGGACAATGATCCAAAACATACTGCTAAAGCAACTCTTAAATGGTTTAAATGGAAGCATGTAAATGTATTGGAATGGTCTAGTCAAAGCCCAGACCTTAATCCAATTGAGAATTTGTGGTCAGACTTGAAGGTTGCTGTTCGGCTGTGAAATCTAAATAGTAGGGGCTGGAGCAGTCTTAACTTGAGGAAGGGGCAAAAATCACAGTGGCAAGCTTGTAGACACCATTACAAAGTGATTTGCAGCTATAAAAAGCCACAAAAGGGGGCTCTACAAAGTACTGACTTTAGGAAGGGTGAATAGTTACGCACCCTGAATTTTGCCCCATTGTTTGCCCCCAAGTGGTTGGAATGTTCGGAAAATGAAATTACGCAACATCTCATATAATCCATTATAATTCTAGGTTAATTCTAAGTGAGGTAGTAAAACACGAAAAATGCATCCGCAAGGCAGTGTATATTATATCAACAATATACATAATCAGCAGCAAAAAGGAACGAACCCCCTCAATGTTTATGAGCTCTAAACGAAAAGAAAGCAATACATTGTGTAAAACTAAAGGGTTATTGTTGTCACACAAAGAGCAAATGCATGTGAGCTGTTAAACACAGCTTATCTGTCCACGCACCGTGAGGCAGACGGAGCAGAGAGGGAAGAGAGCAGCGACATTTTTGACCTAGATAGAGCAGAGGACACAACGCGGAAAGGCCAGGATTAAAAGAGCTGCTGCAAGGCATTGCAGAGTCTGAGATTAGTAGAAAGGGAGCAGCAGCAGTTGACGTGCATTCTGAAGAAACTCTCTCTCTGTCTCTTTCCCCTCTGTCCCTCTTTCTGTCTCCCCTCAGTTGTCCACTCATTCACCCCAAGCACTAATGTGACCTCATATGCAACAAGGATGATGCGCGTGTCCTATTAAAAAGAGAGCAAAGGAAAAAAAAAAGTAGGAAGAAATGGAGAGAGAGAGAGAGAGAGAGAGAGAGAGAGAGAGAGAGAGAGAGAGAGAGATTTGAGCAAATGAAAAGAAAAGAGCTGGATCTGCATGTTTAATCCAGCATATTATGGTGTGGATCATGTCTTTCTAGTGAGTGAAGTTTCCTCAATTTGCTTGGTTTTAATCGAATGTTTACCACAATTTGTATCTCCTTAAACTTGCTGTTGTTGTTCATTTCATGTTAATTAGTTTTGTGTTCCTGTGTTCCAAAAATAGAGGACTATACATCCATAACAGTACATATATTATCAACGAACATGTGATAGACCTATTTTTTTTTCCGATTTAAGCTCTTGTTAACATGTTGAATGTCTATTTGGTATTAATGACCAATAGGCTTCAATGACCTGAGCTCAGACATCTCATTTGTGAGTAAAAAGAGCATAATCATTGTTTAATTTTCATATTTCACTATATATTAATAAGTATTCAGATAAAACATACTGCGTGGTCTATATTTATTAGAAACTGTTTTGTGTCAACGTTTAACAAAAGCATTTGTTTTTAAGTTACTATTGCAATAAAAAAAAGATCATTAATTAAACTATCATTCATGTAACATATCTTTAGCATAAGTTATTTGTTTTGTTTTGTTTTGTTTATATTTTTTGATCAGAATGGCTTATAGATTTTCACATGGCAAATCCCAAGTCCTTAGTCTATTAGGACTGTATAACTGTTCATGCATCTGGACATGTCACTGTCCAATCTCCATTATTGTCCATTATTGTCCATTTTAGTTTACCCCATATTGTGAATCTGACAGTTGTTCGCTATACTGTCTCAGAAAAGATGTATAGACCAATTGAAAAGCTCTAAAGTGACATTAATTACTCTTATTTTACATTTACTACCGTTTAGATAAAGAGCATCTTTGCTCTCACCTGGTACCAATTGTTTCAGGCTGATGCCATAAAGCCATCGATCAAAGTTATCAGCAAGGCACTGTGCAATCTGTT
The DNA here is from genome assembly GCA_034509495.1 of Acestrorhynchus altus. Lineage (NCBI taxonomy): Eukaryota > Metazoa > Chordata > Actinopteri > Characiformes > Acestrorhynchidae > Acestrorhynchus > Acestrorhynchus altus. The sequence goes on along the minus strand of CM067512.1, from coordinate 6,261,554 downwards.
GGTGCTTCCGTGGGTTGGCTGTGGGTTATATTCCCATGGCATAGGTTACGTCCACTGGTTTGCTCACTGGTGCCCACTACATTTCACTGTTTGGTGCCCTTCATAAACCCCAACAATGATGAGATATGCAGATCCTTCAGGGCTACTTTTGGCATCTGTGCAGCCTCTCTGATGAATTCCCTCCTTGCCTGGTCTGAGAGCTTTGGTGGGCACCCTCTCTTGGCAGGTTTGTTGTGGTACCATGTTCTTTGCATTTGATGATAATGGATTTGATGGTGCTTCAGGGGATCATCAGGGATTTGGATATTTTGTTTATAACCAAACCCTGACTTGTAATGCTCAACAACAAGGAGATGTCCTTGTCTGAAGTCTATTTGAATGTGATTTAAGTGTGACTCATACTCAAGTGTCCAATATTTAATTTTGAGTTTGAATAATATACAAATGAGACAGTATCAACAACCTTTCTTAATTTGCCTGAGGGCACCCTCCCAAAGGAATCAATAAAGTTGTATTTCATCTCTTTTCATGTGGTATTTCATCTCTTTTCTTACATTAAACAAAAATTTGAAATATGTCACTTTAAATAAATATTGAATATATGACAATTTAATTTTTGAATTGAATCATATATAAAAATAATATTAACATATATTTGTATTTTTATTCTTTAGGTGCACTAGTAGGTCAAGTTGCTGTTCACTTGCTGAGGCATCCCTGGTGGTTGGTATGGTATCTAAACTGGTTGCTAGCATGTTGTTAAGAGGGTACCTCGTGTGGTTCGTTGGGTGTTGCTGTTTATTTCTTTGCTCCCCATTTCTTTGCAACATTGAATGATGTTTGTGTCTTAAAAAATTGAGAAGGAAAAGTACAAATCAGATAAAAGTACATAATATTTGCAATGCAAAAAATATGATAACTGTATTACTAACAATCAATTAACATTAAAACATTAACAATCTATCAACAGTGGTTACAATTTGTATGCTGCAATGCAAATATTGGACTGCATGTGGTGGTTTCTGCAAATGTATGCAATGCATTTATGTTGCATAAGGCTCATTTGCACATCTCTCACGCAAATTGAACCTGTAAATTTAACATCTGTCTTGATGTCGATCTTGCTCATTGCCCATCTTTGTTTTTTTCACTAGTCCAGTGCTTTTGAATGAGAGCTGCCACCAGAGTTTCCCCAACTTTTCTAAGTATAGTCTCATTTTAAAGGACATTTCAGCCTACTTCCCCACCACATCTCCGTCCACACCGCAAACCCCCTTCTACACACTCATGTGAGTGTATGGAGGAGGAACTGGGCCAAATGATTAATGGGCATGCTCCTGAACCCAGTTTCATACAAGTACTGTAGTCTCACTGATTCATTTTTAATGGTTGCTTATTTTTGAACACCAAGAGTGTACAAAATAAGAGCACCCAACTTTAATTAAAATGATCAGTGTTTATTTTGTGTGGTCAGATGCATTGTTTGCACAAAGCTATGCTGCCTCATGATTATCAGATTTAATGAAGTCCATTTTTCAGAGAGAAAACTTTGCGCACACTTAATAACTATAAGAACTGCAGCACATCCCCAACTGTATTACTCTCATAATTAACATCAGCTTCATAGAACTGAAACCAAACACCTAAACTAGACGACATGCTATTGTTCAGTGTTACTGAACAATTCCTAGTAGTTCCTGCTTTTATAACAGGATTAATAACAATAGTAAGCCTACGGTTCAAAGGTTAAGCGTCCTTTAATGTTTTTCCCCTCTTTCTTTAATTCCCCGTTTCTCTTCTTAACTCAGAACTCAGAGGCAGCATGCAGTTAGTCAATCCGAGTTAGTGACCTTATTTGAAGTCTTGTACTTTGCCACCACCGTGCATATTTCAGCAACCTATGATTAAAAGATAGGCACAGTTGCAGGAGAAAATGTCAAATTGCATCAACTTCCAAGAGGCTACGCTGGGACTTTGGCTCTATTTACTGAGAGCTTGATAATACATTCATGGCCTTCGTACAGACTTGTTGTTTTAGAGCCATATAAGACATTATGAAAGACTTAATTGCACACACTGTAGTGTGTGTAATTAAATGACATACTAATTATTTTCATATTAACTATTAACTATGGTTGAAAGTGAATGACACTCGATTCTGAATTCTGAATGTACTGCTGTGGATATGTTGCATAGATGCATTCTCCCGTAAAACGAGGTCTCCTGTAACCCCAATCTTAAATCATTGAGGTTTAAGAGGTTTCTGGGGCTAAGATGCACTTTGTTAAATGGATCGCATGCTAAACAGTGTGGGGAGTTTAAAGACTGCAATCAAGCTTGATTTATTTTATCTGCAAATTGTTTATTTTTTATTGAGTGGCTAACCTGGTTGGTAATTTAGGGTGACAAAATTAATTACCGTCAATTAGATAAACAGATGGTCGATTCTGTGGTAGGGGATGAGAGAGTTTATCATTTACTGTTGTTGCGACACTCAGCCAGTGATTACTGTGCCCTGTGCGAGCATAGGAGGTGTCCAGTGAAAGGAGACAGAACATTCCAGATAACTTTAAATGGAATTTTTTCAGAGTCTGTAAACATGCTGTGACATTTCTTTGCCAGATTAAGTTAATTAAAACGGCAGCATTGTTCTTCACTGTGCGTGCAGACTTACCTAACTTTGGTTGGTGAGAACTTCCTGTGAGAACACAAACGAGCCTCATCTAAGTTCATCAGTATTGAGGCTTGCGCCGTTCACAGTGAGCTTCGAACAGCATTATGAGAGAGACTGTTGTGAAGTGTAATTCACATTTGCACCACTGTCTTAAGACAAATGCTTTCATGCACGTGTTGGTAAACTAAGAGACACAAAACTGGCATCTGGAGTAAAATTAAAGGACTTTACACGTAGGTGACAAACTGGTGAGAGGTCTCATGGACCTAAAGGTGCTATTTTAAAGTGAAAATGTCTGCTGGAATGGTTGATCCGTGTTTTTGGTGGACGTAAAATGATTGAAAGTGACACTTGCTTCTATAGTTTTATACCAGATCAATGAGGCTAATATATTGGAATGGCATATTACTAACAAGTAATAGAATGTAAGGCAAACTGGAAGCCTAAATCAAATAACATTGAGTTATCAAGTAGCTGATGCTCAATTAGACTTGATTATTTGGTTTCCCACACTGTATGGCAGAACTATCAATTAGCAGCCTGCGGGCCAGAGCTGGTTTGGTTACTCCCCAGTCCATTGAAGTAGTAACATTATTCATGTGCCTTTCTGGATGTTTAACCCTAAATACACTGATCAACCATAACATTAAAACCACTCATGGATGAAGGGAAAAACATTGATTGCCTGGTTACAACAGTACCTGTCAAGGGACTGGATATATTAGGCAAGAATGGAATCAGTTCTTAAAGTTCATTACTTAAAGGGCAAGAGCAAGGATATGAGGGTCTGAATGATAATCAAGATAACGGAGTATCTTCAGTCCTGTCTTGTTCCCATTATGCAGTGGTTAGTATCTACCAATAGTGGTTCAAGAAAGGACAGCGTGTGAACCAGCAGCAGGGTCACAGGCACCCAAGGGTTATTGATGTGATTCATGAAGGTGCCACCTCACAAAAGGCAGGACTTAAAGGATCTGATGCTAATGTCTTGGCGCCACAGGGTGCCTTCACAGGTTTTGTCGAGTCCACACCTCAGTGGGTCAAAGCTATTTTGGTGGAATGAAGGGGACCTATTTTTTTTTCTCAATGTTGATACTGTAGTTTTAAATTTAAAGTAATACAAAACAATTTTTTTTCTAATAATTTGCATATTCATTTCTGATTTTCATGAGTTATTAGCTATACTTGTAAACAGTTTTTAATTTTGCACTTTACATGTAACAAACGTAAAATATGACAGTTTACAGCTTAGAATGAAATCATGAACATGAACATTTTTTCACTTCCAAATGCTAATATTTTGAGATGCACTAGTAATTTCAAGGTACAGATTTTGTTTTAATTACAATACATTGCGACCACTAAGTACCCAGCAACTTCCAACTGTAAAAAATCCTTCATTGAGTGCCAACTGTCATTATATATTCCTCTCTAGATGTTTTGACAGATGCCATTTAGTTTGTTTTGCAAGCTCTTTTGCACTATGAGCGTTGGGTGCTGCTAGCTGATATAATCTGTAAAAAAGCCCGGCTTAGTCCACCTGCTGTGTAAGGATTTGATCCAGGGTGAAAAGTACTTGATAACCCCTGTTGTACTGTTATCTGTAAAATACCGTTATCTGTAAAAATGGATAAACACACATCATGCTGCAGTAAAAGTCATCTTTAGGTTTGGACGCTGCTTATTTTTGTCTGTTTTTGCAGATAACAATAGTGTTGACCACATATGCAAGTCTAATTTGGATGACTTATAATGTGTTTGCTAATTTACTCTCATCATCAAAAGAAAAGAGTTGCACCACAAAGGAATCAATTGATTGCAATGCACAAATGCAATGGTGTCATGCCAGATGCCACTCAGAATGGCAGTGTGTCCTGCTTTCATCTTGGTGGAGATGACCAATGAATCCATGTGTGGATGCACTGTGGTCATTGGCGAGATCAATAGTTTGTTGTCATGTGTCACACATACAGAAGTCCTGGCGTGGTGTGGGGTACAATTTCATACAATACCAGATCATCTTTGGTATTGTCTCTGGACACTTTTATATTAGTGAGGTCCTGGAAACAATGGTCTTATCTTCTCTGAACTATTCCAACAGTTTGTGGCATTTAGCAGATGCCCTTATCCAGAGCGACTTACAAAAGTGCTTTGCTGTTTACTTAGAACATCCTTAGCTAGTAGATGAGGCTGGAATCTAGAGATTCCACACATTTAGACCGTGTTGAAACAAAAAGTCTTTATGGAGTTAAGTACTCCTGAAACAGATGAGTCTTCAGTCTGCGTTTGAAGACATTGAGGGACTCGGCTGTTCGGACTCCCAGGGGAAGTTCGTTCCACCATTTTGGTGCCAGAACAGAAAAGAGTCTGGATGCATGTTTACCTTGCATCCTGAGGGACGGTGGGTCAAGCCGAGCTGTACTTGAAGCTCGAAGGGCTCTTGGTGCAGCTCGAGTTTTGACCATTGCCATCATGTATGGAGGGGCTGGTCCATTTTTGGCTTTGTAGGTCAGCATCAAGGTTTTGAATCTAATGCGGGCAGCTACAGGGAGCCAATGAATGGAACGCAGCAGAGGAGTGACAAGAGACTGAACAAGCACCTGAGTGGCCTCTCTAGACAGAAAAGGTCAAATTCTCCTAATGTTGTAAAGGATAAATCTGCAGGACCGAGTCAGATTTGCAACATGAGCTGAGAATGATAACTGGTCATCCACTACTACACCAAGACTGCGTGCTTCAGCAGATGGAGTGACCAATGAGTTCTCACTCATCCGTATATGGCTGGTCACAGATACTATGGCTTGGCCACTTGCTCCAAAAATCTGCAGGAATGTTCTCAGGAGTGAGAATATGCAATGGGGTGTATTACTGTAGGACACTATTAGAAACCTCTACAACTCCATTCAGAAACATCTGGCATATTGTGTCCTACCAAACATTCAATTGAGAGACACTACCTCTGTCTGTGTTGTTGAATAAATAGAGCCCAAATTAGCCTGGTTATCTTCATCTGCTGAATGGCATTTCAATCCAACACTTCTTCTGGGTGCAACTAGTTTTTTTGATAACAAGCACAGTTGTGTTGTTTGTGTGATTATTTATTTATTTATTCATTTATTTATTTATTTTTGTGAGGTATATGCTTGCCTTATGCTTGCATAACTATATTTGCTACATGAGCCTAATTGCTTCAGTGCAGATACGCTGTATTGTGCAAAAGGTCTGGGCGTCTCTGAAAATTAGAATTCAAATGCTTATTATGTGCATGAATGTATTTTTGCTCAGTTAAACACTAATATTAAATACAAACAACATTTAAGTAAATCAAATTTATCCGGAAAGTAGTGGTTTTACATTGCCGTGTTCATGAAAACATCTCCAAAGATTTCCTTATGGGAGTCTAGCATTATTTATAGTTCTCATCCAACACCTGCTTTGGTAAATCAGTGCTTAGTGATGTTAAATCAGGTGCACTGGTGATGGAATTGAACACATCCATCCACTTGCTGGGGGCATCCAGGAGAAATCTATATACATGCTCTGTTCTCCTGACTAGCTCACAAGATCTACTTTCATCAGAAAGAGAAATTCTTGTTTTTTCTACTGTAATTATGTTTGCATCTGCTCTAACATGATCAAGCAAAAACCTATGTCTAAAACCAAAGCACGAATGGGGCTGATACTGAATGTGTGGGTGTTTGACAATAATTAGATTGAGTGCATTTGAGTTTCACCCAACTTTCACTTTGAAGTCAATATGCAACACCTTTATCTACTTTAAAGGTGTTTCTCTGATATATATGTACGTATATATATATATATATATATATATATATATATATATATATATGTGTGATTTCAATAGATGCTTCTGTGGAGTCATTATTCTCCTGAGAACATTTTTTTTTTTTTTTTTGGTCGCTCAATTTCAATTTCAGCTCGGCATGTCGGCCTGTTGACAAAGCCCTGGATTTACAATATGAAGCACAGCACTGGACGATACAAATCTGAAGTTGATTAGCTAGACGAGCACACTATTATTGATACTTCATCCTGTCAGGAACGAAGAGGCAAGCGGTTGCCAGCAGATGATTTTAGACACCACAGAGGAGATGGATATCTGCCCTTGAAGTACATTCCTCCATGGAAGCCACAGGCAATTCCGTGAGCCGGTCTTTATCAAGTTACTTCATTATAATGAAACGGAAAAAGACTGAAGCCTGAAGCATATAAGTCTGCTTATATTTCAGAGGCATGTCAGTTAGGTAGGTAACATGTTAATCTCCAAAAGAAGTATATTGTATGTAAAAAATGAAATAAATATATCAAGTATTTTTATTAAATATTGAATTTAGCTACAGGGAGACGTCATTTAAAAAGAACACGGTTAGCTTACTAAATAAAAGTCATTTCTTTGTTTCACCCCTTATGTCTTTTCCTTCATTGGAACCCAAGGAAGCAGTAGGATCCCGACATCCTGAAATAACCCACAACATTTCTGAATAAATCATTAGATTTAAACATTATTTTTTCATTGTTGCTCATTATTATTTATGAAATCCATAAAAACACAAACAATATTTAAAGTATACAGACTTAGCACAATGTATGCAGAGATACAAAATAACTTTATATAGTTCCACAAAAAAGAAACAACACAATAACAGGACACTATTATGTACCATATAGAATCATTTTTTAAATGATCTGTGTCTTATCTTTTGTGTTGTCAAGTTGTCATAGTGTTTTGAATAAGACATGAGCATAAGATAATATTGTGTTTCAGAAGATAAATACATTTTCCAGGCACCAGTGACATGAAGGATCTGGGAGATCTGACATGAGCTACAGAGGTGAAGAATTGGTGAATTGACTGACATGCGTGAAATGAATGAACAGCTATGATTGCTGACATCAGCCAGGAGTGATACCCTCTTTGAGTGATTCTGTTAATGTCAGCAGGACTGCTGGAACTGCGTGAGAATTGCATGGAAGGGACGACTAAAGGACACCATTAAGAACCTCTACAACTCCAGACAGGGTGGCCCAGCAACATACTGAGAGACACTACTGTATGTGTAGCTCAATAAATATTGCCCTTATGAGTCTACATTTTTAATCATTTATTGTTCCTGGTATCCATTAACTTCCTTCTTCTCTTACAGTCTGACGTTTCCTTCTGGGTGCAGATATTTTTTTGATGGGTGAAATGTACTAATGGCATGGCATAACATTTTGAGACCACAGGATAATAATATAACATAATATAATGAGATCATGTCACGTATTATATATCAACAGCCTTAGAACAATATATGTGTTAATGGTGTAGATAAAGTCTCAGTGTATGTGAATATTACAATGGCATTGATGGCATTTTCTTGAGTTTAATGGACTTTTGTTTGTTCATTACTTTATTTTGCAGGGAGCCATACAACCTAAACAGTACTTGAGCCATTGTTCCAAAAATATCCAAAAGAGAGAAAGATGCTCCATAATTGATTTCCTTTTTCCCCACCAAGAAGCTAAATGTGTTCCGAGAAGAGTTGTTTGCGCAAATCTATAACCCTCGGACCTGCAGGACTGTTCTTTGATACAGCCATATATTAGGGAGAGTTGTCTTCCTTTGCTGGCAAAAGTAGGTCATATTAAGCCCCGGGTCACTCACACACACACACACACACACACACACACACACACACACACACACACACACACACACACACACACACACACACACACACACACACACACACACAAACATTCACACACAATATTGTTTCAAACAGGTTCTCTCTCTTCGTCATGCAGAAGGATATTGCAAATCTGGTGGAAACAAATGAGTGCTAGAGTGATTTAGAGCAATGCACTTGCTAATGTTAAGGGCCTGCTTTTCAGTCACTTCTAAACAAAATGATATTTTGCCTCAAAATGAAGCATGCTGATTTTCCTTTTACTGAGGGCTTATGAAAACATAACGATAAGTTCCGCTTTCACTGGCCCCAGGGTCACATATTATAGCATTATAGAGCACAATTATTATTTAATCATACCAGAGAGTGTTGTGGTCCTGTTGATGTGTCGTCTCAGCATGTTAGAAAGTGGATATATATATATATATATATATATATATATATATATATATATAATAGACTCAGGTAATGGAATATTGCACATGATTAATTTACATTATAGCACCACTGCAGGCATTTGTAAGTAGTAATTATCCTTTTTTTTAACCCACTGTGTTGTGCACAGTGATAAACACACTAGTGACTTCCCACACCAGGGGGCAGTGAGCACACATTTCCAGAGCAGTGGGCCGCCCTATCCTCAGCGCCCAGGGAGCACCTGTGTTCAGTGCTTTGCTCAAGGACACGTCAGTCATGTCCTACCAGTTCAGGGATTTGAACTGGTGACCTTCCAGTCACAAGGCTGGTTCCCTAACCACCAGACCTATGATTGCCAGTTGTTTACAAGGTCCTGTCACTCCTTTGAATGATCTACAGTACTCCTTTCCCACCTACAGTTCTACAGTATAAAGTGACATTTAAAAGCTTGTCCAATGAGCGTTAAATTTCCAATGTATGCAGCAAGCAATGTTGGAGGCTGGGTGTAAGACTGCCCACCCAATCAGAAGAAATAGTGTTATTTTATATGGCTAAAAAAATATTATTTACTAATGGGATGGGGACAATGCACATTTCAGTGGGCTGATCTCACTTCTGTCCATAGGAACTGCCAGCCTTGACATTGGCACAGGGAAAGCCACGATCATAAGGCTTGATCCATGTAGCAACATACATTCCCATACGTATTAAAATTAATAGTAAATTTATAGTAAATATTAAAAGTAATAGTAAGCCTGTAAAAGAAATAAAATAATATTAGTCAGGACTGTTGTAGAACAGTTTTGAGGTTTGAAACGTTTCCCAGCTCTGTTTTGGTTATGCCTCATATTCCTTTGAAGGTGGAACAACAGTGTTTGAGGCTTACAGTATGTCAGTTCCACATGCAGAACTCACATTACTGCATCTATGCCAAGAAAAATACATGACTTCCAAATGAGTTGTGTTTGTGTTTCACCATTCAATGTTTTGCACGTTTGCACATTGTTGATAATCGAAAAGTGTTATGAGGTTATCTTTAAACAATACTGTGGTCAGTGTGACATTTAAATCCAAAAGTAATCAATGGTGAGGCCCTCATTTGCATTGAAATTGCACAATGTAGGGAGGAAGAAGTGAATAATGTCAAATGCAAGCAAATCGACCCAATTAGATGAAGTGTAATCACTCCGTGTGGTTGTGGCAATGTGTCATCAATTAGTTTAGCTTTTAATTAACCTGATAAACATTTAAATTGCTTCTGGGATTTCTATATATATTTTTTTTTCCATTTCTCCTTTCAGTGTATGGTCAGCATATGCACATGCAAAGCCTTGTCCAAAGTGACCGCAGTGTTTCGGATTTCTTCGCAGCTGTGTGATTGTTTTTTGTGTGGGTCCGCTGCTGAGCGGCCCCTTTTTTGGACGAGCAGACCAAGGATTTGTTTTTCTGAGCAAATGACATCCCCCGAGCAAATTAGATGAAAATTGCATTTGTGTCAGAGGGAATTCCATCTGTGCCAGTATTGTTCATCTTGAGAAATATCTGCAGTGATTGTGATGTTTACTGTAATTTGCAATCTCCATTGCCTTTAGACATTATTGGAGCAATTTGAATGAACTCGTCCGGCCAAATGCAGGCTCCTTAAGTACATGGGCACTGGAACATGAATGGGTCAGCCAATGAGCCAGTACAGCAAGACAATACAATAAGATTATGAATTTGTCTCAAGGGATGGCTACGTTTAATGGACTATCCTTAGACAAAAAGAAAAAAAAAATGCATTATCATAAAAGTAGTCCCACACAATGTGCTTCATAGATGGGATTTGAGTGTTTGAGAATTAGGAGCACTTCCAAATGAGAAATTTCAAAACGCATGCAAAGTAACACATGATTTGAGTTATTTTAAGTCGTGATCGTATATGTTTGTATGTACAGCTTTAAAAGACAGAAAGCACTTTGAAGCATGACAGCACACAAATTACAGTTATGCTCTAGTTGTTATACAATCTGACCTTTTATAGCTTTATGTTCTGCATTGCAATGGGTTTAAAGTATCAGTTATACCTTTATTTTTATTACATGTTTACAGTAGAGCAATTCTTATTCATTGCATATGCCAAGCTGGGGTCAGTCATGCTACAATGCCCTTGAAAAAGAATGCTAAATGCCTTGTCAAAGGGCCCCAAAGTGGCACCTTAGCAGAGGCGGGTACTGAACACACAACCATGTGCCAAAAACCTAGACCTCTACCTACGTCCTTCCACTGCCCACATACATACATACTTAGGCTAATTTAATGATGAGTGACTAATTTAATATATATTTATACACTGGCATGCCAAAAGTCATGGGATAGTAACATGTAAAATGATTGTGTTACCACAGGGGACAGCTTTGGAAAGCCACACCTGCATAAGTTGTGAGATGTTATCTTGTGAGTAAGGTTGGACACTGGTCAGCATGTTGGGACACTTTGTTTTTTCTACGTTTTGAGGGTATTTAACATTCCTTAATCCATAGTATCATGTGTGTATCAAAAATATAGCACAGAACCTATTCTGCACATCTTGGGCCTTGTTGCTCAGTGCATTATCCTGGAGTAATATTTCATCTTTGTTGGGGTTTATGACAGGCACCAAACAGTGAAACGAGGTGGGCATTGGTCAAACACATGTTTAAGCATACTAGTTTATCCAACCCCTGACATGGGAATATACCCCACATCTAAGGAAGCACCAACAGTGCCTTGCTGATAACTTTGATCCATGGTTTTATGGCATCAGGCTGAAACAATTGGTACCATGACTCATCAGACCACACCACATGTTGCCAGTCTTTCAGGATCCAATTAGCAACCTCACAATCCCACGTGGGGTGCTGTGTCTGGTATTGTTATGTTAACAGAAGCACACTGGTGGGTCTTCTGCTCCCATATCTCATGAAAGCTGAAGAATGCTATACTGACCAATAGGATTTACATTGCATGTGATTTCTTATAGTCACATATTGTTGCTGTCCAATGAAAACCATGTATCTCCAAATTGGTTACTATACAGGAGAGATCAAAAATGTTCTTAACTTTGTTTGGAAGTTAATGTAGAATAAAAGTAATTAAAGTAATTTTAGTAATTGATCCGTTTATTAAATTCCACTGCAGTGTTCATTTCAGGTGGTAATGCCTTGTATGACATATTCCCAGTACACGTGACACTGAATTAAAGAATATAAAATGCCCACACAACTGCTCCTTCAGGAAGGGGAATTGAACTTCAGTATCCTATGTGGAGGGCACAATTGGACAAGTTATACTCTGTTCAAAGCATTTCAAGTTTTTATGTTCATGTAATAAAAACCACTAAAACTGCAACAGTAAGAATATGATTTAATTTAAAATAAGGGCTGAAACTCTTTGGGTGCATAAAAGCCATAAAAAACATATTCTTCGAGTCAGCAATTTGAACTTGACTCTCAAGTGAGGAATGTTATACTTGCACCCCAGAGATTCAAGACTCAAGTAGAACACTTGCCTCAAAATTGCCAATTTTAAACATTCCTGCTATATGGACATTCCTGCTTCAAAGGCTGATGACGATGGTTATGTATATGTACTGCTACTAGTGTTTAAACCAGGGTTCACTATCCCTGTTCCTGGAGATCTACCTTTCTGGAGGCTTTAGCTTGGATCCTGATCCACCCACCTGATCCAAGTAATTGCTGCTTCCAAACGTCATTGATTGGAAGAATTGGTGTGTTAGAAGGTGGATCTCCAGGAGCATGGTTGGTGACCCCTATTTTATACACTGTCCATTCTATGAGACACTCATATTTAGTTGGTCCATCCTGATGTAACCTCAGAGACAGAAGCTCATCTGTTGCTGCACAATTTGCATTGATGATCCTTTAAGTAGTTATTAGTGGTCACAGGACACTGGCCACATTTGGACTCTCCTCAAGTCTGATATTAAAAACTCACTAATATTTCAGTGTCAGTGGGGTGCTGAGAATGACCCTTGAGCCAAATAATATCTGCTCTGTGGAAAAACAGAATCAAATGAGGTTATGAAAGTATGCAGAGTAACAGATGGACTACAGTTTGTAATTATAGAGCTACAAAGTGCTTATTGTAATATTGTAAATGGAGCTGAGAAAATGGACAATGAGTGTAGAAACAATGAGGATGGTATTAATGTTATGGCTAATTAGTGCATATAGGCTAATACGACCCTTTGAATACTGAAATGGTTTGTTGCATTAATGAGTCTCTTGCACAAAGCCATAGAAGAACAAATGCCTTTACAATGCTATTACCATAATGAGTTACATAATCAATAAAGCATGAGTGAGCCTGTTCCAGAAGCAGACATGCAAACTCAAGCCATGACATTACCTCCACCTTGCTTGACTGGTGAGCTTGTATGTATCAGTCATGAACAGATGCTTTCTGTCTCCATATTTTTGGTCTTTTCATCACTTTGGCATTGAATAATCATCTTCACCTTACTTCACTTCACCCAAACTTTTATTTTTAAAGTTTAAAAATAGGCAGCCAGTGATAGCAGCATATCTGGTGTAGCAGAGATGGCTCCTCCAGAGGGACAGTGAAAACTTTACAGAGTATGAGCTGAAAAGGCAGATTTTGGTCTACAACCTTTACAACCAGGTTCTTACAGTTAAATCAGATCTTCTTATAAGTCCATTATGAATGAACAACAGTATAATAGAAATCTTTATTTTACCATATTTGACCATAGATTTATTATTATTATTATTATTATTATTATTATTATTATTATTATTATTATTATTATTATTATTATTATTATACTACTACTACTACTACTACTAATAATAATAATAATAATAATAATAATAATAATAATAATGATAATAATACTAATAGTGTGTTTATTTATTTAACTTATAAGGGCTAAAGCACTTTACATCTCAGACATCTGGATATTTTAGATGAGTTATTTGCAATAACTGAATGCCCTTTATTATTTTTGTTATGTATGTTATTTATCAGTATTATCCCTTCTCAGGACTTTTATTTAGAAATTTGAACTCTGTGTAAGAAATAAAAGAGAGCAAACAGCCCCTTCCTTCTCATTTTCCTCTGTAACCCAATGTCTGGGTCAGTAACATCATCAACCCTGTCCCTTCTCACTGATCAGTCAGAGTCTGCATGCAGGTGGACTGAGCAGTAAACATGCACTGAAGCACCTTTGGCATTTCAACTGTGATATAATTGAGTTGGAAATTAATGATATTTGTCTGTTTCAGAGCTAATTATTGCTAATTCACTGAGATATGAAGCATAAAAAAACAATATGTAACTACCCAAGAAGTGCAGATTGATGTAATGAATATAGTATAGAATACAGTTGACTCTATTAAAGTAAATTATGAAGAATAATGAATGTTGTTCCCTGATTCCCTGAGATGCTCCAGTTGAGCTTCTTACAAACTCAGTCAATTCCATTGTCAATCTTTAATTATGTTAAAATTTCAAGTATTGATTAAGTCCTTAGGGTTGCTGCTATGCAATTCAAAGGTTTAGTCCATAACTCACTGTGTAATTAAAGCGTAATTATGGTATTACTTCTGAATAAAACAGTAAAATGAACACAGATTTGCTCAGGAAAAGCACATGGCAGAAGTGTATTGAGCTCCACTGGATCATCTCAGGCTTTCTTTTTGGTGAGTCCAAAGAAGAATTAGCACCCTGTCAAAATGACAGTGTTTTTTATACTTCCATTATTATTTTTATTACCTGGGAGGAAGTGAAGACCTGTAGCTCTACAGTTCATGGTCATTTGCTGAAACAGATGTTTTGAACTGAATATTCAGTATGCCAGCAGTTTGCAGCCTAATTAGTGAATAATAGGGTAATGGCAAGTGTGATAAACCTAGCTCTTAAATAGATAGAAAAATCTCCACTGGATGAAGTGCTAAAGCAGCACTAAGCACTCATTTTGCCCCCAGTGTTTTTTTTTTATTTTTATAATTCATGCTCAAAGATTAAGATGATGTGACAAAATGCCAATCTGATCTCATGACGAACGCGTGTCTATTCTTACAGAAGACCCACGCACCACGGTGCTTACAAACGTTACACCTGTTCTGCGTAAAACATTGTCTCTATTGAGTCCTGAATCCTCACAATTCCAACACATACTTTTTGTAAATGAGCTTCTTCTCTGGATCTGGTTTCCCCACTGCAGAATGGAAAAGAGTAGACGTGATGGTTTAGGTGTACATTTTAAATGTTGCATCTTCACGCATAGATGCAGGTTCCAGCTACTGCACTTGCACAGATCTGCACATCGATTGTCTCTCTTTCCTGAAGGCCGGGTCTTAAATTCAGTTAATTGGGTATTTTTTGAAGAGTGGACTTTGGCCATAAACACACACTGATGGGCGTCACGGCCGAATAAGGTTTAAATAAAACAAACAGTTTGAAAAAAATAAAATAAAATCCCTGGTAAAACAACAATCTTATGCCTCGAGCAAGTATGTACATAAACATACTGGAGCTGTAATGTTTGTACACTGAACAATACACTATAAATGCCAGACGTGTAACATTTATGCGCAGTGTGGTGTGTGCATATGAGCTGGTGTTTAGTCTTTCAAAAGAATAGATACACACAGGTTGTGGGATCAGGTTACAAATACTGAGATGTTTGGCCACATTTTACTTTATACATAACTTTATACGTACCGATCTTCCATTTATGGAATTTAGCAGACTCTCTTATCCAGAGCGACTTACAAGGTTGATCATATTTCAGAAGAGGGCCACAGAGTAGTGTTAGGACTTACCCAAGGACTCTATTGTTGTGACACAGCATAGTTGCCCAGACTGGGAATCGAACCCTAGGCTCCCACACGGTGTGGGGGCTTACTGGTGGTGTTACCTGTTGCACCAATCACGTGGATTGACCATGATTGACTACTGTGACATACGTCTGCGTGCTTGTCGCTATCGTACAAATAATCATGTTCCGACTTGATTTTGTGAGAATAAAAACACAACAACAATGAGAAAGTAGATACTCCAATAATGTTGTAGTGAATATATGTCCCAAACTATCTATTCTAAAGATGTGCATAACATTATGGTTTCACAACCATGATGTGTCTAAAGATTAGACATGATTATGATAAATATTGCTTCTCTGGATTCTAAAGGTTGAAATGTCCTAAAAAATGTCCAACTTTCAGCTATTTGCACTTAATCTTTCACAATCACTCTCATCATCCCTGGCACAGATGTCTCCAGGACAAAAGGGCTTGAGCGAGTTACCCCTGCTTTTGCCTCCACTGTACTGATGTGCTGCAGACTACTGAATGTCAGGTGCAACTCCATCAGCTCCACTGATTTCTGGTCCCCTTCTCCATTTCCTCTTTGTCATTCAGTGTCATTCACAGTCGATCCCGGGTTGTGTTCGGTGTCCACTCACATGGAGGGTCGAGTGTTTCCTCTAAACTCTGATGATATTTGTTAACAGATAAACTAGAACAAGTCTTTGGAGTGCTGGAAGTGCTTTTTCTGAACTTGACCGTGAGTCATTTTTCACACCGGTTCAAACAGGGTCCAGGACACATGAGCATAAAAATGTAGACATTTAATACATGTTAAGATAAATGCGTTCAGGGCTACATACCATGTTACAATTAGCTACAAAATGTGAGCAGCACCATGCAGAGCTCAGTAGGGCATCTTTGATGTGCTGGGATCTGCAGAACCTCCTCTTCGCAGCTTTCTACTCCAACCCACATTAGGTTTGTATTCTTCAGTGTGAACTTTAATGTAACCCACAATGCTAGAAATATACCTTGCCTGGCTCTATTTTACATATTATTGACTATTCTTAGTTAGAAGGCCTACAGTGAAGCATTTACCATTATCAGTGCATCATTCACTTCCTTACTAATGCTCCCCAATACCATGCCTACCAAACGTCAGATCATTCACCATGTTTTTACAGTTTTAAAGCAGTGTTTAAATGGAGATAAAAATTGCTGCAGCTAAAATTGATAAAGTACTTTAGAAGATTTTTAGATGTTCTGTCCCCACAAGTTTTTTTTTTTTTCCCATTTGCAGGTTAGAAGCATCACATGACATTCCCTGGCTGGGAAGATTTTGACAATGGAGCTTGCAGGGATTTAAACTTTTGATCTTTTCACACTTGATGAACAGCAGTTAGACAGTAGGGCCACCTTAGAGCTGTGAAATTACATTATATAAAGCACAGTTCAGTTCAGAGTAATTTTACCTCTCTGTTCTGTCTTGAATACAGGCATGTAGATGACTTTACTGCTTCAGTCTGGTATAACCACACTAAATGCCATTTTCTCAAAAAACAAGAGATCATAAATTTGAATGTGCCTTCCAATACTCATACTCATCACCACAGCCCTCCATGGTCAGGAGACTGGGATTAAGGAACCTGCACGTGGTGAATTAACAGTAAAGAAAAAGGGACGCAGACTAAAAATCCTAAACTCATTTTCTAATGTTTTCAGAAGCTTTCAATGTTTTATTGCCCAAAATAAGATACAGAACTAAATAAAAAAAGTAAGGAGAACTTTATTAAATTAGCTAAATTAATTTGGCCTGTCCTTATTTTTTTACAGTTATTGGTAGCAAATTTTGAATATATGCGTAGAACATGTAAAGAGACTTGACGTCTACTCATGTCTTATAAACAGGGTTATTTTGGTTATGCATGCCAAGAAAAAGAAATAGGAAAGAAAATATTATATATAATATGTTTTGGATGCTACACGTTTATAGAGCTAGATGGACAAATACATATATATAGCTCCCAAGGCTGAATGAGGACAATTTACCCAGACAGCAAAGGCCTCATCCAATTTATTGTCTGCTGCACCCACAAGTTCTTTTTTTTTTCTTTTTTTTTTTTTTCCAGCAAAGCTCTCTTATGTAGGCTAGGGGAATTTAGCCATTTCAAACTGTGACGCCTCAAAAAACTATTTTCATTAAGTGGAATAGGAAGTGGAAATATGGCTTATGCATATCTTTGAAATGTGTGTCACTCAGAATGCTGATCGAAGCTGCAGAATTGTTCTGTCAGTATTCATTTGGCCACAGCATACAGGTACGAAAGAGAATGACCTCTATGCATATGACCACTTACAGTCTGCGTCTTCTAAAAGGCAATTAGCTAAAGCATGTTAAGAGCACACGTTGCCATAGCCATGATAGATGTACTAAGCATTTTTTAACTGCATTTATTGGTTTGATATGAGGTTTCTGCATTTATCACTATGAGGTACTTTCTGTAGATTAATGTTTGCTGGATCATTTAAAGATTATATTGATACAAAGCTACACAGGTCTGAAGGGTAAGGTCCTCCACTCCTGTGTAACCTATAAATTATGTGTTTGTTTGTTTTGCATTGTCTATAAGGTTGTATATCATTTTATAACAAATATTGCTTCCCGGTAAATCTGTTATGGCAGATCCTCTGGACCTTTCATTCTACAGAGAACATTAATTAAATTGGCCAGTTAGGCTGCTGCTGAATGCACTTACCGTGTCGCAGAGCAATCGTGCAAAATTCATGGCCACATGTAAATCTGACACCGGCGTCCAGCTGAGGGAGAGAGAGAGAAGTTAAGTCCCGTCAAGCATAGAGGCCCTAGCAGCTACGACACATGCCACGCTGACATGAGTCGAGAGGACAGCAACTCCTCGCCTTAGAGACATGGGACCCGGCAAGAAGGCAGAGGGGAAGAAACACTATACAAAATGTTGCAGGCAGGATATTTTTTTTTTCAGCTGTGCACATTTGCGGCCTTCCTTCACTCTTGCCCAGCTTCAGTGGCATTGGTTCCAACTTCCTCCTACCCCTTTTTAATTATGCTAACTTTAATGTGTTCCACGTCACGCCTCATTTCCTATGCAGCACAGCATACTGCTTCAGCCAGGCAGAAAAAGAAAATGCTCTTTTGAGGTAGCGCCACATACCTACAGAGACCATAACTGGCTGAAAATGAATGCTTTCACCCAAAGTGGTTGGTGGTTAAGTGGGAGTATCCTCTTTGAATCCCAAGTCTTTTCCTATAATAAAAATCTACCAGAAATCGGCAGAGGTACAGTTGAAAACAGCAGAAGAGCAGACGAGGACAGAGTCCTTGTCAAGAAATAGAATTCAGAGCCATTTCAGCTGACCCATTTCTCCAGGGAGGTAAGTCATTCATAGAGAGCCTTGGGTGCTAAGAGGCACTGCAGCAGCATGATCTATTGATCATCGAGGGCCATCAAATCTCAAGCTTCAATCTACCTGATTTTTTATGAGGAATAGAATGATGAGGGTGTAGAAGCTGTAGAAATCTTCTCTGAATTTTGCAATTAATAGCCAAACATTTTACATGTCATTAAATTGTATTTGGATGATGAAATGACTTTGTGTGAAGGCAAGCGTGCCCTCAAGATAGTATATGCCAAGTGACAGACACTATACAGATATACACTATACAAGAGTATTGGCACACTCTGAGATTTACACTTCGAGTTATATGACATTTTTGGGCTTCATAACTTCATAACTTCGTAGCCTACTGACATGATACACTTATCATAACAAACTACAAGACTTACCCCATCTAACCATTGCTTACCCCTATATAACCATCACATCACGCATTTCAGCATGGCAAAAAAAAAAATCATTAGTTTACAACTTAATTAAATTCTAGTTGTAATACCAAAGGAGCCTTCCAGTGCATGTTTACTTGTATTGTGCATGTTTAAACATGGTAGATTCATACAAATACACCTCAAATGTGTTTCAAATTTAAGTAGTCTAGGATCTCCTGAAAATAACAATATCTGGCATGTGTGGCTGCCTCCCATAAATACTTTTCTAGTGTTTTGGAGAATAAAATTACATAAAAAATACCACAAAATTATCATAGAAATCAAAAGATAAAAAAGTTTAATGGAGTAAGTATCTCAGCTGTCCAGGGGATATTTTTTTTTTACTAGTATTGAAACATTGCTGTGAGGATTTGTTTGGGCTCAATACATCCTGAATATGTGATGGAGCACTATCATTCTACTGATCTACAGCTTAATGCTGGGGGGACCTGGAGAAGTTGAATCAATTCATTTGAAGGCGTGACTACAAACATTCAGACGTGCAGCATATACGTTCGTGAAGAGGTTGTGACCATCAGTAAATTGGCATAATTGTGAACCACTACCAAGCCTGATGTTTCTTGTGCATCTGTTGTTCACTGATGAATTGGTGGCATAAGGAAAAAGGAAAGTGACCAACCGGTTCCTCCCCTCCTTTTCTTACCCTCTGTCTCTTAGCAGGAGGAAAAAGAAAGTGGAAGCGGCGGAAGCCAAGCGTGTAATGAAAGGAGCCACAGCCGCTTTCTGCTCAGGAGGAATGTTGCGTGGGTGCGTGGGTGCTTGGGCCGACGGCGAACAGCTCAATTTAAGAGGGTTAATTATGAGGTGCCACCAGAGGGTTCGGCGGGGCTAATGGAGACTGCAGCAGGTACACTAGCGCGCCACATCATGAAATAGTTAAAGCTCAAGCAAACCTTTGACTTGATAATTGCAGTTGACTTTCCCCCGTGGAGCTTCTTTGCCCCAAAGCAAAAATATGTGATAGTCTGCGTGAGCAAATGAAAAGACTGGCAACATAGGTTTTGGGGACAAACAAGCCAAGAGAGTAGGGTCATTTTTGGGAAAAGTTGGTGATAGGAATTGTGCTGATTAGACTGATTAACCAACGTCTGCTGGATGAGGAAGGAAAAAGTAAAGCTTTCTGCTGCTTTTTGTGCATCATGTTTGCATTTCTCCACAAATCCCTACGCTAAGAACATCACATCCAAATCCACAAAGACATCAGGAGAGTCCCATTATGGATCAGTATGTTAGCAGCTTTGGTTTTAAAAGCTGCATCAGCTACTCAGGAGGACTGCTGTATTTAGTTTATTTCAGAAAATAAGCGTGGGCATTTGAGACTCAGGCAGCTCCATCATAAATCATTATTCATAAAGTGTCGGCCAGGAAACCACGGCTTTTCTGGAAAAAAAAAAAAAAAGCAATGACTTCTCCTGCCTGCTTGCTGTTGTCCAAAGGCTTGGGAGGCTGGCTGCCTTCCAAGCCCCAGTGGAAAGAACCTATTGATGGGGAGAGAACTCCCACAGTTCCCTGCTTCCTGTGTGCACAATGCCCACAGAGACACTCGCCCCCATCTTCAGGGGAGCTTAAAAGGCCTCAGAAAACTTTCCCATTTTCTTGGCTTTATTTTGGGAATTTTTAAACAGAGGTGGATGGAGCTATGTGACATATCGAGGGCCTTTTGAACAAGCCTTTTTACAACCTCCTTCTCAGGCCCAGGTCAGATGCTGTGAGGGACAGGCGACAGAAGGTCGGGAATGGGACTCAATCCATCCAGGCAGGAAATAATAAAAAAGGAATACCAGCAGCACAGTTTGGAGAGCTTTGTAAATGGTACCATCTGTCAAGGCACATTGTCTCTGTGGCAAACGTAGGCAGGTGAAGATCTCCTATCCTCTTCGCTTCTGTCATATATAAGGGGAAAAGGTCCTTTTGCCGAGTAGGAAGAGCAGCGGTGTATGTGTAGGAACACATAATAAACAGTTAAACACAGGGAAATGTGCTAGGCTGTGGACTCATTTTCAATTATGCACAAAGGCTCAGAGGAACATGCAAGGTCAAGTAACTAATGCATATTCAATGGTTCAGGGCAATTATGAGCCCAGTTTGTATTGTATTCGAGCATATGTGCAACATATGCCGTCAATTTGTCTTACATTTGACAACATATTTAGTCAATTAAACTGATCAAGTCTTATTGAATGTAGGTAATGTTAATCTGATTTTAACTCTTGGGCAGTTACATTTGATGAATCATGATTGAGTAATCCAGCTCGGAATGCAGCTAAAATTCACAATTTTCCAACTGACAGAAATCCCAGTTTAAATGTCAAAGGACCCTTTCAGTGCACATTCACTGCTCTGTCCACATGCCCATGCTCAACCTGAGGGAGTAGGGCTGAAGATGTTACTGACTCAAATATTGAATTATAAATGTAAATGTGAAGGGAGGGCCTGATTGCTCTGTTTTTTGCTCACACAGTGATCCTGAGAATGGATAATACTCATAAGCGTAAAAATTAAGGACATCAAGGATTTATGAAAAATTAAATGTTTTTTTAATCCTTATGTACATTTTTAACCAAAACATGATCAAATTCTATACATTTTTATGTCTCAAATGGATCTTCTAAACATATCATTTACATCAAAATATGAAAACATCCCACAAAATTGGCCTGGGGTTCTAAAGGTTAATGTCTAGAACTACATACTCACACAATCCCACTATTCTATTTCTGCAGCTTACATTTACATATAGTAAACTTAAGAATCGAGGTCACAGTGGAAAATACAACAAAGTTATAAGAACCCATTGTCTAATGATTAGCATGTTCATTCTTACCCTCAGAGCTAGCACTGATATGGCAGTGATCAACGATGCAGGATGAACCCATATGTTTAAGATGGACAATGCCAGGCTGAGGTGCCGCCTCACTGGCCCAGTCCCTGCCATTCTGTTCCAGGCTCATCTCTCTCTTCCAGCCTGGCTACATGCTCCACTGTAGCTGGTGGGGGATGATGGAGCGCCAATCAGATCTCCATGGGAACCAGTGCCAGCTTCTGAGCCCTTGTCTCCTGCAGTGACAGCAGAGGCCACCAGCAGCACCAATCAGACCGAGTATCTGGTAGGAAGAAAAGGGAGGGGGTGAGGAAGGAAGGGATGAGGGTGGTAGATGGATTCAGAGACTAAAGTCTCATTCTTCAGTGAAAGGTCTTTCACAGGCTTTTGGAAGGTGTCTGTAATGGTAATATTTGTTGGGTCAAATTGAATTGCATCATTTTAAAATGTGCCATATAATGCATTTTTTTATATTTTGCAATTCTTAATATTTTGCTGTAACTCGGCGGTCTCTCAGTGCTGTGTGATGTTAGGTAGTGGAAGGTAACCAGCCAGCTGGATTAGTATGAAGCTTAGCAGTCACTTGCTTTTGCAGCTCATTCTAATGTTTATATTTTATTCAGAAAAAATTTTCAGTAAAATAAATTACATTTATTTATGTATTTATTTATTTTATTTTATTTATCTATTTGTTTATTTGTTTATTTGTTTACTTGTGTGTTTGCTTGTTCTTATTTTAAGATGGATGAATGTAGACAAGAGGCGAAAGTCCTGATGAGGAGGAGGGATGCTTCTGCGGAAGAGCTAAGGCCAGATTTTATTTCAAATATTTGCCAAAAAATAAAAATTAGTCATGCCAAATATGGTTATTTTTGGGAGATCCTATGCTACTCAAATTTGTCTTCATTTATGATGTATATAAATATGAATAATTGTATGAATTTGACCATGTTTTTGGTCATACATTTACTTGCACCTACATTTCTTGGGTTTTTTTTGTTTTTGTTTATTTTTAAGGTATAAAAAACTTTTTGCTTATAAGGACCATTTCTCAGATATCCTTCTGAAAATTGATCATCCAGAGTACTTTTGAGCTGATTATATTAGCAAGGATATTTCTAATAATAAGTTCTTCAAAATACGTGACAGTGGTGCAAATAAAATAAATAACAACCTAAATGTCCATTATTATTTTTGTTATTTGTGTATTTTAGTTGGTTTCTGAGTTGAAATACTCTCTGATAATTCGTCACACAATGAGGGGACCATTGTGGAAGGGTAACTCTTGTAGATTGGTGTGATATCACATCTGAAGGTTACTCTGATCCTGGGATATGAAGCCTAGAAAATGGCATGTAACTGCCCATAAAGTGTGGATCTTGGAATCTAAGTTTTAATAGAATTATTCCCCCCAATTGGACTTATGATGAGCCAAAAAAATAGATATGATCAATAAAATTATATTTACATTCTATAAATGTAGTTGCTGTATAAGCACAATAGGTGTATATGATTAGAAAATGACTTTTAATCATGTAAAATACCTGCTAGTTGAATTCCTGAATAATTTTGTATATTAAAACCATATAACAGTGAAGTTTTGTGGCCTTAACATTGGTGTCAATCTAGTGCAGAAACACTGAATAATCTGCTTAAACAAAAATCTTTTTAATGTTGGATTATTAATACATGTGATGGTATAATACTGTAAATTAAGTGACTACGGTGGAGAGCCACTTATTACTTATCTAGATTAATACTTTATTCTCAGTTTTCATGCAAAAATAGATGCAAATGACTTATATGTCAATCACTTCAATCAGTGCATGGATCTTACTCTGCATTTTATAAAGCATTTGATTTTAAATTATGCAAGTGATATGGATCCAAAAATCCTGAAGGGCCTTAAACCAACAAAATGTAGCTTTGATTTCCCTGCTGAAGCAAACTGTACAAGTCTCTAGGTTTAGTTTGTGCATTTAAGCAATGAAATTTGCATTTTTTCATTTGGCAGACAGTCTTATCCAAAGCAACTTAACTTTGATGCTACACAACTACAGTTGGCTTCAGAATGAATGCAGACAGTTGTAAAGTGTTAAAGCGAAACCTCCAGTTATACAGTAAGTGTTTTTTATTATATTATTTGTTGTCCAGGAAGAAAGTCGTGGCACCTGATGGTGTACAGATAAATGACATCAAATTATTGAGGACAACACAAATATAGTTATTCATATTTTTATATCCATCCAGAGAAGACCCATTCTTCAATTAACACAAACATGATGATCATTGCAAAAGACATTACTGACGTCTAAAAAAAGGGTTTTTTTTTGCATCTTGGACCACATAGAAAAAAAGAGTATGGGTTAAGTGGTTGTTTTAGATTATTTAATATTTTGTGGGCCCTGCAGGTGAGGTTAACTCTTAGAAAAAGGCTGCAGTATTCAATATCCTTTAATATGATGTGGGCTTTGCAGGTGAGGGCCGTAGTGTAAGGCCGAAGGGAAATCAGTGTGGAAAGCTCTGTGAGTTTATACACATATATAGTGATTTGAAACGCATATCATAACATACAAGACCCTTTTTTACCACTGTATAGTCTCATCATTGTGTAATCAAGTTTGGAAAACATTAAATCCACTTGTTTCCAACTGAAAATTTCAGTTAAAATGCCAAAGACGTGCATGTTTAAAGTTCTGTGCACGTATTCATGCTCGACTTATATATAGACTCCACCTACTCAGTGAGAGAGGGTGGGGATAATGACAGCACTGATCCAGGTTTGGGTCAATAGAGGAAAATGATAAAGAAGGGCTGTTTGTCTCTTTTTTTTTTGACAAAAAAGTGTTCAAATGTGTTTTTCTGCTGTTTTTGCACTACTGTCAAGTATTCTGAAGAATGTATTGTTATAAATATTGTTCTCACTCACTAATTATTACAAATTATTATCAATTTTCTACAGGATTTCTGTGTAAAATGTTTTTTAGTCCTTATAAGCAAAAAATAACACACACAAATAAATATTTGATCAAAACATGGTCACATTTATGCAAATTTCAAATAAAGATAAATGTACATGGCCTATGACCTCCTGGTATAAGTGATCATCTCTATAAATACTTTTCAAATATAGTATTAACTTTTGTTTTGGGTGAATAAAAGTGTGTCAAACTGCAAATGCATCCCGCAAAATTGACCTAGGGTTGAGCGGCCTAAGGTGAGTGAAAAGATATAAAGTACCTAAATCTAAATTCTCTTAGACCCATATGTCACATCCCTAACCCCACCCTAAAGCGCTCTGTCTCCAGTAATAAACCTCCAAAACCAATCCTAATGCGATGCTAATGTTTTCATGTCCGCCTGCTCATACTGTGGGTGGTTTGTTCCCCTGTCAAAGCTCTGCATCCATTAGTTATACCTTTGCATGGGCAGGAAGTGCAAGGTGACTGTGGCTATCTCCAGGCCTCACCCTCCTTGGGCTGCTATACATCAGCAGCTGCTCACCAACATCCTTCCCTGGAGACAACTGCAGAGGCTGGACTCAAAGCCCCCGACCACCACCAACCTGCTCCTGCTGCGTGCCATTCAGTGATAGATGATGAAGTCCAAATACTCCAACCGCCCTAGAGTTAACAGATAACACCTCCACAGCAGAAGGAAGGGGGAAAAAAAGAGCTTATCATGCAAAGACGGCAAATCCCATCAGCTGTTGAAAAGCATATTTAAATTGCTTGGTTGGGTTGGTGCCACGTCGATATTGAATTGCGGCCTGCCAGAGGTGTGAAGTTTAAATGTGAACGATGCGATGGCAGCCAAACACCACAGGAAGGCTTTAAGCACGTATGCCTATTGAGCACCAGCGACATTGTTGGCAGAAAGCTGAGCTGGTAGAAAAAAATGACAGTGCAGAAAACATGCTTCATAAAACATTATGAGCCTGCATTACAGAAGCCATTTTTTCATTGTCATATAAGCTCTGCTTCATAAAGGAATTCCACAGTAAAGAAGGAAAGTATTAAGTATAATGAATGACAATTCAGCCTTTCAGAGGGAATTCGTTAAGAATAAAGCCAATATGTCGGTTTCGTTTTTCAGCTAGACTCCAGCTCTTTGTACTGCTCTGGCCTGCTTGATCAGCACAGCGCTTTTGTTAAGGGCTGCTGTGAATTCTCCCCCTTAAAGCCCCGTACCCTCTTCTCAGTCTTTTGTACAGGAGGGTAATGACATTTGCTCTGTCGAGAGAACACCAGATGGACTTGAAAGGGATTTTCATGGAGTCTTCTGGTAAGCCACAGGGTACTGTGTCAGAGATATGGTACGTTTCATAACCCATGTTGCAGAATTCCATGGCCCTGTGCTCACCTGCGTGCTTCGGATATCAGCTCAAATCCTTTGAAATGTGCGGTTTTGCTGTGCAAGTCAACATAAGTTTAATGGGGAAAGGTGGAAGGCACGTGCTGTTGCAGAGCATCAGGCGAGTCGATCCCTCCTGCTGGGCTCGCAGAAGCTCATCAGACAGCAGCCATTCTGTGATTTGCTGGATTAGGTCAATTTTACTTCATCTGCCAACTGCTCTCGAGCTTAGTGTTGAAGAGCCAGAATGCAAAGTAAGTTTTCAGTGTGGCGCTCACTTTTGGGTAAAAGTGGTGGATTCAGAAGTGAGACGGAGAGAGGAAGACAAAGAAAATGACGTGGGAAGAGGGCAAACAGAGAGTCTGTCCATCTGGCCTTTCTTCAAAAAGCTAGTCACTGTTGTCTACATTCCCTTTCATGCAATGTCCACACTGAGGAGAACTGAGGCTTTGATGAATAAATGCCTTTTCATCCTTTACATGGCAAGCTCTCAATGTTATGTAGGACACGTTTTACCCTAAAAGGGCATCTTAATTATCTTTAAAGTGTTAGAAAAGCATGCATGATATATCAAAGTGGGAATGTATTTTCATTCAGGGGAGCAAGTGATGGTGCAAATGTTTCAGTACATACATGGGTATGTATTGTCCTCTACACTCACAAGACAGTTTATTAGATACTCCTTGCAGCACAACCGTCTTAGTGTTGCAGTTTTCCATGCATACAGCAATTTGCATTAAAGTTGGTGGTCAGTTTCCAACCACAAAACCACTCTTGGCTACCATGTGGGCAGACACTGCTACTGGACTGCAGTCTGCAACTGTATGCCTAAATTGAACATATACAGAATCACAATATCTTCACCTCCTTATTTCTACACTCATTTCATTGTATTTTAACAGCTTTTCTTACAAAATAGGAGCACGTTGTAGTTCTATAACTACAGACTCTTCCGTCTGTTTTTTCTGCATTCTTTGTCAGCCTGATCTTCAATGGTTAGGGCTCCAAAGGACCACCATAGAGCATGCATTATTGTCCCTCCTTGCCGAAAACTTGCCCAAGGACTCAAACGACAATTGATTGGTGTTAAATGTAACTATGCAAGCATTATTGATCTCCTGACCAAGCCATAGTAAGACTTTTTACTGTTTAATTTGAAACAGCGATCATTGTAAAAGTCAAAACCACTGTGAAGAATACTATAAAACACAAAACTGGAATTCACTTTTAAGTGTTTACCTCAAGGAGGTAATGCCAATTCTCATTGTGTTAGGCAGGTGATGATACCCTGCAGGCAGAGCTGAGCAGGGGTGCAATTATTGCAGTAGCTATGTTGAATGAGGCCATTATCTGGTGTGCTGTCACCACAGAAGCCATGTTGGTAGCTCGCGAACAAAGGGGTAATGATGGTGGACTAGGATGGTAGTTGGTGTGTGATCACTACAGTGATGAGGTTGGAAGAGGCTGGTGGAGAGGCATATTTCTGACCGATAAAGATAAAGATAAAGATAAAGATAAAGATAAAGATAAAGATAAAGATAAAGATAAAGATAAGGTAAAATATTATTTTTATTTGTCCAGCAGTGGCAAATTCACATCATTTAAAAGGTTTTAAATATGTAATATGAAAGAGGGCCCTTGGAGGCCCTTGTTCTGTAGGATATTGGGCCTCTCATTTCAGCATTTTATACACTGCAAATGGATGAGATAATATCAGTTCCAGATGTTTTACCATAGCTTTGTGAAAAAAAGCTTGCCTATATTAAGGGGCATATGTAGACTGTAAGCCGAAAGACTCTTATTCGGCCCGAGACCTCTCCAGGCAAAACCATGGTGCCTGAACTGACACTGTGTTACCTTTGTAATAAACCTTGTTTATTAAGTAAAGACATGTCAGTGGAGATTCCTTAAATACCTCTTCACAGCATCCCTACTAACCATGCATGCAATCACTGCGGTAGTGCTATTGAACATGGCCAATATGCCATTACTGTGGTAGACATTTTGGATGAGGCCACCCCAGTACCACTCCAGTACCAATGTTGGATGAGGCTGGTAGCCAGTGTGATCACCACAGTAACAATGTTGTAACAACAATGTTGTCAATATGGACTTTGTATACACATTGGTCATTGGTCTCATTGGCCAGTTCATCTACCATGTGCATTTTCTGGGGAAAATGGGAGGATACCAGAGTACCTGGAGGAAACTCGTACAAACACAGGGAGAACACACAAAACAGTGACCCAAGCAGGGATTGAACCCACACACCACTTAACAGGGATTGACACATGAACTAACTGTGGGGCCACTCTGGATTAGAACAGTCAACCAACATGGACATTTCTATGTGAGACAATGCTGGACACAATTGTTAATGCCACTGAATGTCTTCTCATCACTTTTCTTTACAATACTATAACAAGCAAGTGGACACAACTTCAGCTAACCTAAGATTACATCTCCTCTCAGCAGCACATATACTTGTTAGCTTTGTGACAAGATGTGGACCTCAAACTGCCAGTGAGAGATAATGCTCTTTCTTGGCTGGCAAGCTAGACAGTCCAGCAAAAATGGTCCTTTTTCGCCAATCATTCTTAAAAGATTTTTTTTTGATTACATCCCACTTACATTTTTTTTTACAAAGTTCTTATTTGGAGTTTGTTCAGTTGAAGGGGACAATGAAATCCATCATTGTCAGAGCATAGCTAAGAACAATTCTACACAAGGATATGACGTTGACTTTTTGTTAGGAGTTTTCTCGCAAACAAATGTAAGACAATTCTTAGAAAGACATTGATGAATGAGGCTCTTTTTTTGTAAAGACCCCTCAAAGAACCTTTTTGAAGGAGTAAATCCACCCCTTGTATCAGCAGGCCTCCAGCCCACTTGTTAAATGCATGTTAAGGGGTCGAGAAGGAGGGCTTAGAGACAAGTGGTTAGGGTGAACTGCTAACCACTGCTTTGTATGTCACTGTGATGACCAATAAGGCCATTAATATTTGAATAATTGCTTCCCAACTATCCAGTACCCAATCTCTATTTGACCAACATGTGAGGAGGAGCCTTTTAACCATATGTAGGCACACTCTCCAGCTTTGAAACCACAAAGTATAATTTATCAGCAAATTGGACAAACAAATTGTTTTAGCCAAAAACCCAATTATGTCCCTGAAACAAATATACTTAGAGTTTACTTACACTTTGAGCGATATACCAAACCCTCTTTGAGAGCTCTGACTGAAGCCATGCTTCATTACCAAAGTGCAGCTGTGCAGTGCTCTCATTCCGGTGAGATTCCTCTTCACTAGAGTCAGTGTAACTGAGGACAGCAAAGTGAGAAGTGACCTGTAGCTAACAGCCATTTAGCCCCATGTCTTTGGACATGCCCTAGGCTGAACTGTGCTTTACATTTCCATTAGTAAGCATTAAAAAACAGTGAGGGACACTCTTCAGAAAGAACCTCTGCTCAGTTTACAGCACATAGCAGTATGTCTTCTGGTACCTTGTTTTATGGATGTGAATAATACAAGAGGACCACTCACACACATTACAACAAGGTGTAGACCACAGGGGGGCATAAATTGAAAGAAAAGGACAGACTCAAGAAACACTCTTCTGTAAGACAGAATAAATCCTGAAAGTTATTAAGGCATGTAGCATTCTCTAGAGCTTATAGGAAGCATATTTTATTTACTGTACAGGTCCCAGCTTACATTTCCATGGGCTTTTGCACAGTAATTGTTTGCTAATCATTTTACATAACCCTTAGCTCTGTTATATCCATATGTATGAGATTTGTTGCTTTTGCTTCTGTATTTTTAAGATTCTGCATATGATTTTTATTTTATTTTATTATTATTATTCTCTTTTTTTTTTGCATGAGGGAAAGGAGAGTCAAATGAGGTTGCCTGACACGGTCAATCAAGAGTGCTATTTAGTATTACTTTCACAAACATATTAAGATCAAAAGTGACATCTCCTTTCACATCAGATTATTTATTCCAATATGTGTATATGTCATTCCACACCACATCTAATTAGGGCATAGAGTCATCGAGTAGCACAAATCCCAGACATCAGCCTAGAATAATTATAACAAGTTCAGCTTTAAAGGCCCCCACTTTTATTTCAGAACTATTACATCTCCCGGCTTTTTAAAAACAGCAGTTTAAAAGGCTGTTGCCTTGAGAAGCCTCATTAGGATCATGTTCCCATGGATTTCCTCTGGCTTAGCTTAAAGGAAGGATATCCTCCAGAACTAAGCCTAAACTTTCTTTTATTGGCGTTTTCCAAATTCAGCCAACAGCGACACTCTGTTGTTTGGTGAGGCAGAGGGAAGGAAAAAAAAAAATGATAGTCATTTATCGACTGATTAAGAAGATATATTTGAAGGCCAGCTCAGTCACATATAGGCTCTGGGCATTTAATTCAGCAGTAGCAGGCTTGAGGAAATGTTTCGTCAGCTTTACCTCAGAACAATGACAGCAGTGTTTCATTATTAGGTAATGGTAAACGTCTGCTGTCACTGTAATTTGATGAATGACACATAATTCTAATCAGACCAGTCAAGCACTGCTGGCACAAATGAATGTTAATGCCAAAATCAGAGGGCAAATACAAGCAAACGAAAACAGATGAAAAACAACTTTGAAGGGAAAACAGTGTTATGAAACCTCACTGTAAATCTGCCAACATGATATAAGTTATGTCGTACTGTGTAATCGGAAACGGTCAACATAAAGGTCACATTACAATGATTGTTTTGATCTACACCAGGGGTATACAAACTTATCCACAGGGCCGGTGTGGCTATAGGTTTTCAGTCCAAACCAGCTGAAAGCACATCTGATTCCACTTGTTTAATCAGTTGGTCTCAGTCTTTAAACAATTGATCAGGTGAGCTCCTGCAGCCACACCATCTATTTTCAGAAAAGACTGCTCACTATAATATCGCTGGTCACTCTATTAGAAATACCTGCAGGACTGTGAAAATGTCTGAGGATGCCCTTTACTTTTTTAATATCCAGGCAAAAAAGGTCATTAAGTAGAGGTTCTTCATTTTAGAGAATATTTATTCCATAGAGAGAACATATTATCATAAATGTGCATAAGGAATTAGACAATAATGAATCAAATAAATAAAGAATTCCAATCCCAAAGCATACGATTAAGATATGGCACTCCTGCCTGTGCCTATAATCCAGTCAGGAACAGTATGTACAGAAACAGTAATATGAAACTAATGTCATGCCCTAGACTGTATCTATGTTTGCTATGACCAGATGAATATATGAATTTGAATTTCTTTCAATGAAAGAATGAAATACTTCAGTTGTGCCCACAATTCTGAGAAAATGTAAGTACATATGACAAAATAATTGATTTGAATTAAAGAAAACATGACCACAAATCACAATAAAACTTTCTGTTCTTTTTATACTTGCTGGACACCTGACCTAATATTAAGAAGTATGTGAATAAATCAGTATGTGAATAACGTATTTTTACTAAAAAAGCTAGAACTTTAATTCTAAGGGGACTAAATATCATTGGTCTGATGTTGTGAGACAAATGATTTTCACCTTTCACATGTGAAGTAAGCATAGGATGGGTCTTATCACTCTTTCTGACATGAGTTCATCCTGTTTCACATGCTTGCCATTCAGCCTTATTTCATTGTGTTGGTAACATCTTTTGTAGTGAAGTATACATTAGAGAAGAGTCTGAAAGCAAATCAAGCGTTTGGAAGAGTTCAAGAAGGCTCATATTGTAGGACTCTGGATATCAGAAGAAGTACACTGGTGAGTCCCTTTTGTCTTGGTGGAGATGACCAACAAATCCACGTGTGCAATATTCCGACGGCTGTATCATTAAACCTATTCCTGACTGAAATTGTGTGGAATGCTATTAGACTCTCAAACCCTTCTGCAAAATCTGTGGTGAGAATATTCAACCTAGATGGAATGGGACTATCAAGATCATTAGGAATTGTCTGGCATGTTGAGGTCCAGTGTCCTTCTGAAAGACTCTACTTCTTTAGGTGTAGCTCAATAAACATTGCCCATGTCAGTCTAAATTTTATAAATCTGGTAACTTTTATTTTCCTTCCCAATAGCACTGCAATATGACACTTCCTTCTGGGTGCAACTATTTTTTTTTTCTGATGATGAGTGTAATTATATTTGTACACAATGTTTGTGTGTGCAATGTATGGATGTATTCACCTCAAGCTTGTGTCGCAGTTTGTATAAGGCCTATTACTCCCTTTTGTCCAGCACGTATTATTTCCTTCCTCTTGAGTTATTCTGTGCAGTTTGTGAGAAACGAGGGATTGTGTTTCAGAGCCGTCTGTCGGGACTGCTGTTCGCATGAATAATCTTAAAGTTTGTAATGTTTCATTCAGGGCAGATGATGCAGTGTGGGGCTTTTGATGACTAACAATGATGAACACAAATAAATCAGTGCAAATGCCAGTGTGTGTGGGCTCGTTCACATTTTCAACACTGGGTTTAAAAATCCAGTGGGCCAAACATAAGACAGAACTTTGGAGGTATGGAAACGTCTCCCCTGCAGATATCTACAGAAAACTGAAAAGGTTCTCCTGAAAAGAATGGAAACTGCAGTGAAGTTGACCAGTAAACACACTACATCATGGGCGTCAAACCCGGGTCAGAAGCTGGTCGATGTGGCTGCAGGTTTTCGTTCTAAACAACCTGCAACAACACCTGATTCCACTCAATTAATCAATCAGCCAACCTTCTTCAGAGCATTGCACCCTGTAAGCCCACCTTGTTGGTGTACAGCCACATTTCATTCCTTCATTCATGGTCAGTTTGATATTTCGGTGTGTGTATATGTGCTCAACATGGCAGAACAATTACAATATCAGTGTCAAGACTGTCTCTAGAATTGCCCAATGCTCCAAAACTGCCTTCTGGTGTTAAGACACTAAACAAATGATGAGTAATGAGGTAGAGGGTGGCTTACAAATTGTGCATGACAACAGTTGGGCTACAGCGTGTACCAGGTATGGTGCTATATCTAAAGAGTTACTATAAGGTAGGTGTAGCTTATTAACTGCCCAATCAGTGGAAGTATATGGTAAGGGTGTCTGAAGTGGATGGTAAATGTGCTTTTCAACTCTCGGAAATGTTTGCTATTCATTTCCACATACTTTTCATTAAAGCGTTCAAAAGTCATTCATTATATAAAAAAGAGGTATGATGGAAATGCTGAGCTACTTTATTCCATTCATAGGAGACCCTCCAGAAGAAGTGGTGCTGTGCATTTCCGTGACAATTAAATTAGACAACTTATATACAGTATGTGGTTGTCGGTTTCAATTTGAGACGCTTTATTGCAAGAATATTTTCATGAAGCCACTGGAGTGCCCCCCAATCCACAGATCTGCCATGTACATTCACAATTCTATAATTGATACCTTCACACACTGCGCCTCTGCAGGAACCTTCAGCTTGTAAACTGCTCGTACGCAAACAAACTGGGATAATTACCTGTGTACTTTCGGATGTGATTTTTAGATCTAGAGACATTTAATATACACTACATAAGGTGGGAGTGTGCTTTTAAAATGGTTGATTATTATAATTAATACACCTACACAGCTCGCATGTATGCCTGCCACAGTCAATGGAAACATTACTGCTAGACCTTGAACTTACTTGGTGGATTTGTAACTTTAGCCATTCAGTATCACAGGAGAACACTAAGCACTAAACCCTTATGGGTGATGCCCCTTTTTGGCTGGCCTTCTCCTGGGCTCTGTCCACTCTTACTACTCCGGTCAGACATACAGTGTACTTTCTAACCTGATTTTAAGCCCGTCACTGCAGACTTGGACCCAGGCTGGTGGAACTTGGGCATCATCAATCGCGTCGTACGTTCTTTCTTCAACCTTCTACCTCATAAAAGATGTAACAAGATGTATCTGGTGTTGACAGGGATGTGAACCAGAGTGACACAAATAACAGTGTTTATCAACATCAGATGGTGTAACCCAGGGCATGCGATGATGAAGGAGACAATCTGCTGTCAGGACATGGAATTGCTGGTGGTCAGTCTATGACCCTATTGCATGCCTAGAGAGTGTTCCCACGCCGAACGCCATAACTCTCTGTGTTTTCATCCTCCTGCAGGCTGATGCAGAGACCGCATGTGATGTCGTACACACGACCACCGCGAGGCTGCAAACTCGACACCCAAAGGTGTTAAATGTGTTATCAAGAGACCGTACTCACTGTCTGCATTTCATCAGTATGTAGACTGTCCCACAAAGAAACAGAACCTTAGATCTCCTGTATGCCAATGTCAATGATGCATTCACTGCTATCAGACCATAACCTTGTAACCTTGTCTTCCTCAAGCCACAGTACAAACCTTGTGTTCAAAGGCAGCCTGTGACAATATGCTCTGTCTGTTCCACAGTCTCTTCTGAGCCTGTGATCAGTAGCACAGGAGCACTGAAAACATTTGACAGCTTGGTATAATTATGCAAGACAAAAAAAAATATATCTAATTTTTCTTCTTATTATATAATATCTTATATCTTAAATGACTATATAAATATATATAGTCTCTCTCTCTCTCTCTCTCTCTGGTTTTGGTAAGATATATATATATATTTTTTTTTTTTTTTTTTTTCTTATTTTGTCATTTTTGTCTTGCATAATTTTACCTAAAACTTTCCAAACTGTCAAATGTTTTCAGTGGCAGTTGAAGAACCAAAATGTTATAGCCTTAAGTCAGAACTGAGCTGCTGACAATTATGACAAAAAACTGTCATTTCTTATGTCCCAGTGATATTTAGCCACAAGCATGAAACCAAAATCATCTAGTATTTCTACCAAAGATATCACAGTATTTATGCAGATACCACACTTGTGCATAGAGGTCTCGTACCTTTCTGGCCCACTCATTTTGGCCAAGCCTCCTATTTATGATGAATATTTATGAGATGCTCTAGAAGATGCTTTAAATTGCTTGTCTAACTAATGAAGATTGAAGGAGAAATCTCCTCATTTTCATTTAATCACACATACTTTGGCATCCTTAAAATTTGATGAATGGAATGGGGTTTCTATTTTAAATGGTGTGTTTCTTTTTTTAATTATTCAAAGCTGAGAGGTGGGAGTGGTTCCAGCTGACGTAGAACTTTTTCAGCTTTTTCAGATGTCTGGTATGACATCCTCTCCCTAAAGTCACTAATGGGGCTTAGTGACGTAGAAGAGAAGCAAGGTTGGCAAGGTTATTCTCTCATTATACTTCCAGTCTAGTGAATACTGACAGTACTCACAAAGAAAATCATTCAGCCTTTCAGGGCCTGTGGGACCAGGTGAAGCTTTATAGGTCCCGGCTGTACTGAGCATTACTGCATATGTATAGTTTTAACATTTTACATAATCAAGAAGTGGCTCAGCTCATTTAAACGGTTGATGGAGTTAATCAAGATTAATTACATAATTACCACTCTCATTATAGAAATTTATTAATGTCTAGATATTAATCAGAATCAGAATCAGAATTACTTCTGATCCATGTTGTTAAATGTGAGGGGAAATACACTCTTAAATATGAAAATGCCAAAAGGAATTTTTGGAGTGATGCCATAATATAACTAAAATAATAATCATCCTATTAACGTTATATGTTGCATGTGGCTGGTTACCGAAAACCACTAAATGCCTTAGAAACAAACTGGACATACACTGATTGACTATGACATTATGACCAACTCCTTGTTTCTACATTCACATTCCTTTTTTATCAGCTCCTCTTATTACTTTGTAGGTCTATATTTAAAGACTGTAGTCCATCTTTTTCTCTGCATACTTTATTATCCTCCTTTTATCCTGATCTCCAATGGCCAGGACCCCACAGGTCCACCACAGAGCAGGTATTATATGGGTGTTGTGTCATTCTCAGCATTGACACGGTGCTGTTATATTAGAGTGTGTTTCGCTGATATGAGTGGATCAGACACGCAGTGCTGCTGGACTGGGAATGGTCCATCAACCAGCCAACAGCATCCCATGGACAGTGTCCTGTGAGCAGTGTCCTGTGAGCACTGATGAAGGACCAGAGGATGACAAACACAATGTGCAGAAACAGATGAGCTTCTGTCTCTGATTTTACATCTACAAGGTGGACCAAAGGTGGTTTTGAAAAGTGAATCAACATGTTTCAATGATTTTTCAACATTGTTTCTGATTTTATGACAAATGCAATTTGAAACTCTTAACCATTTGATTGCTTTAAAGGGCAACACTTTTGAAATTACTGAAAAATTAAGCAAAAAAATTGTTTAAAAATGATGTTTAATAATGTCTGCCTCTGATAAACATTTTAGGACAGCAGTCATGATAAAAGCCAGGATAAAGGGCTTGGCTTAACTGGCACGTAGACAGCGTGCAAATGACTTTTGAATGAAGGTTGTAGTTGGCACACTAAAACAGTGGTAGTGATTCTGGATGAGGGTCGTAGGTGGTGTGATACATCAGTAGCAATGTTTCACTGTCAGCCACGATCAATTATGACTAACTTAGCTAGCTAATATTATAAATTAAAATTATATAAATTATATTTTTATAAAAATAAAAATTACCCACTCATGATTACATCATGACAACGAGTATCCATTCCTCCGGAACCCCAAAAATCACAGACAGGGTGTGATAGTAGATGGTCATTGGTGTTGCTTTTCAAATAGTTCTTTGGCCAGTGCCATAGAAGAACAATGTTAAGTTCCATAAAGAACCATGTCCAAAAAAGAGACATATGAGTGTGAAGAAGCTTTTACTTGATGTTAAATTGGTTCTTCTATTGCATCACTTAAGGAAGCCTTTGTAGATCCTTGATTTAATAGTGTAAGATGGTTTTCCTACAACTTTGCAAGAAGCTGTATGAGAGTAGAGTCACTCATCAGGTATTCATTAATTGTTTTTAGGTGTTGTTTGTAAGTTCAAGGATAAATATGATCAACCAGGAGGTCAAAGTGAATGTAGATGTCCACACTTTTGATGGACAGGTTTTGTGCTGTACTGTCTGACTGGAAATATTATCTCATCAAGTGGCATTAGAATGCAGCTCGACCACTCAAGGACGAAAAGAATTGCATCAGAAACATGATACCAAAGCTATCAATTGTGCAAAAATGACTGGATTGCAACAGAGTGCATCCATCAGTGACACCGTCATCTGCTGCACTGGACCTGTATGAGGGAGCAGTAGCAGCTGTACAGCAGTGTAATGCACCAGTTTAAGCCCTTTATGACAGCTTCTGGTGACAATCAAGGGCATTCA
The DNA here is from genome assembly GCA_034509495.1 of Acestrorhynchus altus. Lineage (NCBI taxonomy): Eukaryota > Metazoa > Chordata > Actinopteri > Characiformes > Acestrorhynchidae > Acestrorhynchus > Acestrorhynchus altus. The sequence continues at coordinate 6,223,578 of CM067512.1, read as the reverse complement.
TCTGGCATGATATGAATGGAACTGGGGCATGTGCCTGCTGAACACACTGGTTCTTGCAATGGATTAGAAATAATGCCCTGTAACCTTTTCTCACTCTAATATATATGCAATGGATGCAAAATGTGGAATGGGGGGGGGGGTTACACAGTTCCCAAAACAAAGTTTACCAACAATGCTTAGTTTATTTAACCAGGTTTTTAAACCAGGTATAGGTGTTCACAAATCACTTAATGCAAATCTGAGTTTAGTTTCATGAATAGAACTGACATACTGTGAAATTCAAACGCTGTTGTCTCTTCCAGTATAACCATATCAGAGCTGGAAACCAGGTCATTTCCCAAAACAAAGACTTTTATTTACACCCCCAAAACACACCCAGCTCACTAGTAAAAGCCTTTCAAGGCAAAATGCAACAGCTTGCTTTGGAAAATATGGAAGGAAGCATAACATGCTTGGCCAACTGCTTGCAAAAGCCAGGGGTGTGTGTGGCATATGGAAGACTAAAAGCCAATACAAGCCAAACAGGAGGAAGCTGGAGGAGAACTGTGTGGTGAAGTGAAAGGCTACAAGTCTAAAAGCCAGCCCATCAATCTTAATATAAGCATTTGAGCAAATTGTACTATGAGAACACAGAGAGGTTACTGGGATGATAGCAGCACTAATTGGTAAAACTCCAGTATATACAAAACATTAGTCTTGTTACTGGCATACTGGGAAACACTTGGCTGGTTCATGCTCTCTACTATTTGCTGAAAAATCCAGCTCAAGACCAGCTTTTACTGTTAACTTCTTTCAGATGGTTGAAGCTGATTTTTGATGGTCTGGTAAGGTGGTGAGAAGCTGATCATCCAAGAGAAAACTATACTGGTATGTAAGATGGTTAAGCTCTTAGCCAGCGTAGTGTGTGTGTTGCCTTTGATATTGGTCTGGCTGATCATGCTTGTTGATCAGCTTGGCCATACTGGTCAATCAGCTTGGTCTTACACGTCTTGCTTGTTTTTGCAGGTCATGCTGGTCAACCAGATTAGTATTGGTCATGCTAGTCCACTACAACTTGGTCAAGCTGGTAATGATAGTCAACAAGCTTGGTGATGCTGGTCATGTTTCTTGGCATGGTCATGTTCATACTGATGAATCTCAAACAAAAGCATACCCTATTCTTGAGGGGGTTTTTTTCAGCAGGGCTGGGATCTATTATAAAAAAAAGAAAAGAAAAGAAAAGAAATAAATTATATGCACTCCATAGAAGGAAAATGTATAATTTCAACAGTTATAAACAGTTATAACATTAACAGTTATAAACAATGACCTCATACCTGGCAGCGCAAAGGAGACACGGGCCTAAAATATACTGTATATTTGCAAGCAGAATAAAACTATTACTGCTGTCTGGATGTTCGTGAATGAGAAGATGATCTATAAATACATTGATGGCCAAAGTATGTTACGATGGAGTAAAAATGCACCCTATTCTTTCTATAATTACACAAAGTAGAATGTAATGTAGAATGTAACCAGTAGGTCTCCGTCACTGACCTTTCAGCTTCTCTTTTGTCCCGAACTACTTCTCTATCCAACGTCGTCCTTTAAACCCTGTACATTACGTACTAAATTTACAGGCAACATACCATAATATAGGTCAAGTCGGATATGTCCAGGGTGCAAATACACAAGGCTATATACAATACCATGATTGATGTGAGGTAATAATGTTAATATTGTGGGATAACGTAACATCTTTCTGACTCTACTGTGTTTTAGCAAGCAAACTAATTTCACAAAAAGCAAGCTTAGCAAAATTTATGGCATAAATCATCTAAAAGGCCATTCTTTATGTGGAGCTATTTTCACAGAGAAGCAGCGCTTCAGTGTTGGTCTGACCACAGTGGTGCATTAAACTATATGAGAGTAGTTAACGGTGTGCGTCAGAGTAGGTTGTATGGCAAAGGTTTATGCCAGTGGCTGCTTTAATATGAAGGTGTGAATGTAGTTCAATTTGCACCATCAGTGCAAGAATGAAGGTGTAGATCTGTTTACGTTTGCACCACGTTATACTGTTTTTGTTTGCCCGTGTTTTTTTATTTAAAAATATCATCAGATTCAAGACAACATGAGAGAAAGTGTAACTTACATGTTCACAAGTCATAATTAATCTTGAATACTGTATGCCAGGGGAGGCAACACTGAGATTTCCCACCCTGGAAGCCTTGATTAACTAGATCAGATGTGTTAGATAAGGATTAGTGCTAATCTGTGCTGATCTGTAGATCGCCAGGGGCATGATTGGGCCTCACCATTCTATATATACAAGACGAGAAGTACTGAGCTCAGTTTTATTTTAGATGTACTAAAGTTCGGGGCAACTAACATCAACATCAGTTTTGTGTGGAATTTTCTCTTCTTCTTCTTCCTCTTCTTAAAGTTAGACTTTCGGTGTGCGAGTGCTTTTTTTGGGCCTTATTTATCAACGGCAGCAGTCAGAGCGGCTGAGATCACCCCCGGCCTTGCTGATCGAGGGAATGTTCTATATTCTAACTGTAGCTGTGTGTTTTCAGGCTAGTTTCTGCCTTTCAATGCTGCTCACTAAACCTACTTGAGTGCTAATGTCTGATGCTCGTGGAAAATCCTTAGCCTGCTACGCTTGAATTCACAGTGCATTCACAACCCAGTTCCATACAGTGCTTTTATAAATGTGTTAATGTGTATTCACACTCACTGACAAATGCATACATGCTAAATCGCCCAGAGGTGTGTGACTGCTTGTGTGTTGTACCCTGCGACGGATTAGTGCTCTGTCCAGGAGGTATTCCTGCCTTGGTGCTCATGAGTCTAGGTAGGCACAGACCCACCCCACCCCTGAACTAGAAGAAGCGGATGGATGGGTGGATGGATGGATGGATGGATGGATGGATGGATGGATGGATGGATGGATGGAGGGATGGATGGATGGATTCATGAATGGAACAATGATATATGTAATTGATTAATAAAATGACACTGGGGGCCCTGTTGACCTGATATGGAGGTATATAGTTTCTGTATGGCATCCCATGCCACATTTGCCCACCGATATTGCAACTTGGCCTGTAGATCCTAGTCAGTCATACGTTGCCCTAAATGTTTAATTGCTGATAAATTCCCTGAACACATGTGACACTGTGGATTGAGGAATGTTAAATGCCCGCAATAAAAACAATGAAACGTTCCATCCATATGAGACCCACTATCATTGCTCACCACTGTCTTGCTTGAACTCCGATAATTAATGTTACCTTGTCTTGATCATGCTGTTCACTCACAAGATCCCCTGAGGTAACACCACCTGAGGTAAGATCCTGCACTTCCAATAGATTAGATTAGATTGCTGCTGCTTAAAATAAACTTGAGGATCTGGCAACAGTCTACAGACGTCCTTTAACAAAGGTGTGAGCCACTATCTGAGGCATTTAAGTACTACTAGCTCAGCTTACTTGTTTTCCTTTTCTCATCACCAACTCCAGACTGTTCTCTTCGCCCCCGACCATTTAAACTGCTGGTGGAGGTTAAGGAGCTTTACAATGAAGGAGCTTTTATATGCTGTTAGCACTCAATCACTCAAGTGCACCTCACTCTCTTTTTGTTCACTTTACACTCTTTAAATCTGGTAAACATTGACTTTCACTTGCGGCCCTGAATCTAGCTCCCCACTTGTTTTGGCTGCAGGAGGTCACTCAGGATTGGATAACAATGGTTATGAGTTTCATTTGGTTTCATCAGCCAAATACTCTGTAGGCCTGTGTTTCAGGGCACTAAGATAAGTCAGGGAGGGCACATACTGATACATGCTTATTCTAGGCATTTCCTATGTGTTTTTACTTTCTCTCTCAATGATCTTAAGCATCCAGGCTGTGTCTCATTAATTAAAACACTCTGCAATTTTATAGCCTACTGCATAAATTGGCTATATCCTTTCTTTTGCTCGAAGAAAAGAGCAGAGATGACAAGATTAAGAATTCAAAATTGGTATTAGAAGAGATGAAATAAAGCAATTGTTAAATCGTAGTAGTGTAAGAATATAAGGGCGCAGAGAAAACACAGAAGCTTTATGCCTTTTGGTATAAATATAGTGCTGTGGTGATAATAACATTAAGTATTTATAGTACTATCAGTTAAATCTCAACCATTTCATTGGATTGGTCAAGGTTTTATTGCAGGATTCTGAGATAATTGTCCTTCATTATTTCAACCATTCCATTCAGAGTATGATGCTACCACCACCAGACTTACCAGTTATTACTGTTCTTTATTCATGTGATCAGCTGGGTTTGAATGTGTCAGTTTTGGAGCAGGGGATTCTTTCCTGGATGGCAGTCTTTTGGATCATGATAAAACTGCCTTCCAGTTCATGGAGGCCACACCGCTCAATAACATGTATTAGTTAGGAAAAGTGAATGCATCCCATGAACACCTTTGATTTAAAAAAAATAAATAATAATATTTAAACATGAAATCATTTGATCTTCTTTTTATCTATATTGAAAGACAGATGTGATACAGCTAATTAATTTTTTTTTTTTTTCAAAATGCAATTTTGAGAGACACCTTATGCTCTTATAGCTGGTTTTTCCTCCTTGGCTAAAATCAATAATATGATTCCTATAACTCTATATCGACTCAGCTGCTATCTTTTATATTTTTATTTTTTCTCACTCCTCCATGCAGAATCATTTCAGCTTTGGGATGATGCAGCATCAGTCTTTGTACAGATGGGCTTACAAGATTTCATAGTGGTTTCTATGACAGAGATCTCCAGGCCCTGCTGTAGCAAAGCAGCCTCAATCTATGACATTTCCACCCTCATGCTTCACAGTTGATATGAGTTTCTTGTGCTCAAATACACATTTCATTTGTGCCAAACGTGTTTTTTTGTGCCCAAATAATTCAACTTTGGATTCATCTGTTTTGTTCCAGAAGTCCTGCCCTTTGTCTTTGTGTTCTCTGGCGAACTTTAGACTTACCTTTAGATATATGTGTGTGTGTGTGTGTGTGTGTGTGTGTGTGTGTGTGTGTGTGTGTGTGTGTGTGTGTGTGTGTGTGTGTGCATGTTGGCAGTTGTTTTGTTGTCAAATGGAAACAATTGTTTTCTGAAGAGTGGAACGGCTGATTTCTAATTGTTGTGAGATCTTTTAAACTCCCAGCTCTGACTCATATGCATCTTCAAGCATCTTTCTGAAGGCCTCAGAGAGCTTTTTGGAACCTCGCCATGGTGATACCACTTATTCAACAATCAAGAGCAAACCAAAATAATGTATGGGGTTTAAATAAGACCGCCTCTTCCAAAGTCCTCTCAAACAATGGTCTAATCATTTGTACTGGATTCTAATTTTAGGCATTTTAGTTGTAACTGAAAATCACCTTTCGGTGCTTGGACACCCATGTCCATGATGAGAGTATGTCAACTTCTGACAACTACTTAAAACCATTATGTATTAATGGGATAATGAGGAGATGTTCATATGAGGTGGACTCACGTGTATACAGGCCAGGCTCATGAACTGTATATGAATATTATTTTATTAACAACAAAGCAAAATGGCACATGCATAAAGCTAAGCTTAAGGGATATGTTTCGGTTTATTAAACAAAATAGAAGAGATATGAAATAAGCCTCGCAATTTAAATGTACAATAATAAACAGCAGGATTCATTATGGTGGATATATCATCTCTGGGGAAGAAACAGCCAAAGCAAGCAACCATGGCAAGGATAATAAAAGACAAAATAGGCTGAATAAAACAATGGAACATCACATGCAATTAAAAGAAGGGGGGGAAAACATTTACTCAGCTGCTATCCATTCTGTATGAGCAGGCCTTGTAATATTATATTCTGTCATTCAAAAGTTTGGAGACACTTTTTTCCTCATATTTATTTATTTTTTTCCTAATAGTTGTCTGACTCAATACTACTCAATATACTAATTGTATTATATCTTCATTCTTGATGTAACACTGCTTTATTTGGTCATTTTAGAACAATCTACAAATTTAGGGTAGCTCTGTTTAGCTACAATGCGATGCAATGCCTTTTCTCTACAGTTTAAAGTCTGCCTTAGGCCCCAACCTTCACACAGTCTATGTATCTCTCCATAACTCCAGTGTTTACACCCACTCTGACTGTGCCTCAGTGTCAGGTAGTGGATCTTAACTAGAGCCCATCTGAGATGGCTCAGGGGAAGCATTTTCACTTTTAGAAAGCTCCATACAGATCCTAATCCAAAGTTGCTGATCCTAATCCATAAATACTCATTCTATTTAGCAAGCCCATTATTGCCCTGTAGATGCCTTAAGGATCCATTCATTTTTTTTTTGGGCATCAGAGCAGGGGGTGAAATGATAATCAAGAGTGACGACAGATTTAGTAATGAGAATCAATTTTATTGCCACAGATGACTTCAGGTCGGACTATTTTATCTCAGCATTGTTTAAACTTTATTACATTTGCCATCAGCAAAGGCACGGGATCTGACTGCAGGAACACAGGGTGCGTTTTCACAATATGAGCATTCTTGGCTATGTTTTTACTGAGCCATCAGGCCAGCATGGAAGCAGCAGACACTGGATAGAAATGTTCATCTCTACTCTCATACAAAGGATTATTTCTTCTTCTCCATGTGCAGCAAGTGCTAGTCTGAGAATAGCATCGCAGAGATCTGGGCATCCTCAGGATCTGGGCTGAGTCATATGTGAGCAGCTTGGTGCTTTGTCCATTAATGTCACATTAGGCTCACAATCTGCAGAAGACGGCTATGAAAAGAGTGGTCAGTTTGCACAAACTTCTACGTTAACCATTCCCTGAATGCAGATGGTGAAGTGACATTCAGATCTGCTCACTTATGAAAGGATGGATAATGATTTGTAGAGTGGTGAAATATTTCTTGTTGTATAATTTTGCCGATTGCAAGCCTAACATGACTTTAGTCGACGAAGCACCAAGCTGCTCAGATATGACTCAGCCCAGATCCTGAGGATGCTCCAGATCTCTTGACTGATTAAGCACTTGTTTGTTTATTTGGATGTCTAGCCGCTGTAATGGCTGACAGTCTTACTTGAGGAAAAGAGCTGTGTATATATTATGTTTATGCTGTTATCTAAGCAGGGTTGTACAGACCACCAATCCCTACATTGCCCCTCAGACTCAAAAGACAAAATAGCTTAAGGGGATAAAGCTTCCTTTTGATGGAAATGTTCAAGCTTTAGCTGGAAAAAACCTTGTGGGATAAAGTTCACCAAAGGAACCAGCCATTATAACCAGGCTTATTGTCCTCAATGGTGTAGAATCTGAGGGTCTTAATTAGCATTAGTGTTAGCTTTCAGGATGAATAGTGTATAGTTAGATCCTCCTGTGGTTCCGTTCTGTTTTTATCTGTTTTAATTTTGCTCTCTTGTGTCTGAGGAACTCAAAGCCTTGGCTTTGCTTGATGTGCTGTTGTAGTGTTACCTTCAGTTGACTCACCCTAAAGAGCCAGTGGGAGAATGGACCTGTCCTTCATGGTCCTTCTTGGTTCCTATTCTGGAAATATGGTGAGTGTGCTTGTTCATCACACATTTTCTGGAGACGTTGGTGGCAGTTTGAGCAACATAGGGCTTCTGATCTACCCTAAGGATCCATAACGTTTTGGCAGTAGTCCTGGATTCTGTCACTCTGAATGCTGCTAAACGTGCAAAAATAGACAAATTTGGAATAACAGTGTTCTTTGCCTGGAGATCAGTTGTTTAAAAAGTCAATAATGTCTTTCTTGCTTTGCCAGATCTTTCTTGTTCACTTGTAAAGCTCGAGGTCATGGTTTCAGACATGTAAGAACTTCAACTTTTTAATAACAGAAAACTTGAAATGGACTATGAGCAACATCGAACTGCACCATATTCCAGATTCACCATGCTTTCAGTAATCTTCATCTATAACTAAACTCCACCAAGACTAAAGTCATGTGCTTTGTAGGAAGGACGTGAAACCCTTCCTTTGATATTGCCACCTGAGAGGCTATGGTCTTTGAACAGGTCAGTACATACAACTATTTAGGCATTGGGTACACTTACCAACTCATCTTTGTTTTCTTAATGGGCAAAAAAAATCAAATTTAAACTGTGTTAAATCATGGAAAAAGGGGTAAGTCACCTTCATTTGTTCTAAAAATACAATTCAGTCAGTCAGTCATTATCTTGTCCAATTTGTCCTGCATAGGGTCACAGTGGATCCAAAGCCTGCCTAGAATCATTGTGCTCAAGCCAGGGATACCCCCTGGACAGGGCGACAGTCCAGGTCACAGGGTAATGTGGACCTACAAATTACACTGATCTTCATAATCTATGGCATACACTGCTGTTTATCTACTGATTGGGAAGTTGGATGTGAATCATTTGCAGTGCTCGGTAAGTAAAAGATTTATCGCACGTAAACATAAGGAAGAATATTATGACTTAATGTCAACAAATGCAAGAAAAGAAAAAAAAGAAACAGAAGAAGTGAAGATGAAAATGACATTTTCATCAGCAGCATAAAATGTCTTTTAAAGCTCAGTGGAAAATATGAAAAAGCTATTTGTGGTTCACTGTGATGTTTGTTGATATTGGGCCATTTTTCCCCTAAATTTAAACTTCATACGGATGAAAGTTGTTTGATGGATACTTCTTAGGTAAATTATTATTGATATGAGGTACAAAAGATTTCCTCAGGCAGCCATTAAGTTTTGGTGGCTTCAATTATTTTGAGACACTGCCTGAGGTGGGGTAATTTATCACGTCTATTTACTGGAATATATTTACTGATCAGATTTTGCTCTACTACCAGCAGACAATTAATTGCATTTTTAACATGAAAAATAGAATATTTTAATGAGACTACTGTCATTTAAATGAGTATCCTCTGGGATTATGTGTTATGATATCGAAAGTCTGTGAAAAGGACCGTTTTAACATAATAATCAATCAAACCTTTATAAGTATTTAATTAGAAATTTACATAACTGAAGCCCGTCTAGAGAACTGGATCAGTTTTCTCTTCCACATTTCATGCAATCTAGTTCATATTATTTGACATAATACTGTAGCAAAGTTTAGGTTTAATACAGTTGTGCTTGATAAATATTCAGCATGCAGTCCCATGGTGTATGATGTGTAATTATAATAATGTTTGATAGACATTTTTATTTCGTGTGATGGAACACGTGAATCAATTTTCAGGGGTGGATGATTATTAATTGTATTCAATTCATAAATGTATACAGCAGATGGCAAATTCCACTTTAAGGGCATGTTCATTGTGCACAGCAGCACATCGTGTATAGAAGAAATGGAAAGCATTCCTGACAGTAATTATCTGTAATGATTAATTAAACACATAAAGTACAGAGGAGTTGCACGCAATAGACAATACAGAGAACTAATATTGATATTAAGTCTGAACACAGAAAAAAAAATAGCTGGTTGAGTTCTGAAGACAACAAGTGAGGAGTCATGATGGCTAGAAGAAACTGCCCTTCTGGGAGCTATTGCTGGACTGAATGGCCTGGTACCATTTGCCTGATGGCACCATTTTAGAGTGGATTTGGCTGCACATAATTTGGCTCCATAAAGGCCACGAGAGTTTCTGAGTTCCTCAAGAAGTGAATCCAAATCGTTCCTTCTTCTCCAGGGAAACAGCATTAATGGACTTGTTGAGATCCTCCGAGAAGAATTTTCCAAGTTCCTTGATGCTGGTGACCTTCACAACAAAAGGCCAACTGATGTCATAAGCCAACAACCCATTCTTTCATTGGATATTCTTTTCACAGAGCAGGTGAAAGTGGCACAAATCTGATCCTTTTCATCATATGTGTGTTATCTTTGTGAGTGTGAATGGAACATTTGGGAAAATTCAATGTTGGATAGGTCAAGTTAAAAAGATGAACTCTTGGAACCTGAAATCCACACCTTGCGGGCAGTTACAGGCTGATTCAGGAGTCATATCTCAGAATCAGAGTAACCTATACACATGAAAACCATATCATACAGATAGCCTGTCGAACTGTGGTGTCATCATCAGTGACTAATCCATCTAGGAAAAATAAAAGGTCAAATTTTCCAACTGAATTAAATCCCAGTTTAAATCCCAAAGGAGATGCCTGTTTACTTCCCCGCCACGTGCACATGCTCGACCTGCATACAGACTCTGACTGATCTGTGAGAGTGGGTGGGGCTACCGATGTCACTGGCTCAGATGAGAAAATGAGGATGAAGAGGCTGTGTGTTGTATTTTTTGCTCAGAATAAGAGTCCAGAGAATATTCCAAAGAATAGACACAGATGAGCCCTGAGCAAACAGACCGGAAGGGTTCCAGATTTGGTGCTGATGGACTGGGAGGAATTTCCAGGTCTGAGGTTCTGAGGTTGATGCATCAAGATATCAACAGTCTGCTTTCAGAGTGATTATGCGATCCACATCCCCTGAGATGAGGAGTCTCAATGGGGTGACAATGTTGAAGAAAGCTCTGAAATCAATAAAGAGCTTCTCCAGGTGGAGAGCTGAAGGTGCTGCCATTCCTGGTGATCTGTTAAGGTGATGAATGCAACAAAGATTTTGATTAGGACATTGTGGGCTTTTAGAAACGTCTCAAACTTATAGGGGTAACTTCCTAGGGACCATTTTTATTTCAGGCATGTTGTAAAACAGATTGAGAGGATTATTGAAGATGTCCCGAAGGACGCCAGGAAACAGGTAGACAGATATTGCAGGAGCCGAGAAAAATAGGTCCCAATGGCTTTGTGAGCACTGACTCTTCAGAGTATGTTCTTCACAGTTGTTTCTCAAACTTTGCAATATAGGCAGTCTTGGCTCTTTTTATGGCTGAGGTGAAGTTCTCCCATGTTGTTCATATTCTGATCTGTTCTGTACGTGTTCCTTATTCTGTCTGTGTACGAATAGAAAGAAAGCATAATATCATTGAGTTGCTATGGAGTGGATTAGTTATTATAAGAATTTTGGGAGATGGTCCAAGTCCCAATCTCCTCCCACTCAACCTATAGTATATAACTATTCACTTCCACCACATCATCTTGTCGAACAGCTTTGCAGCCTCCACCTCCTCATCACCTACCCTTTTATCTCTTTCTTTGCACCTCACCTGGTGGCTTTGGCTTCAGGGAAGTCCAGCCCAAGTTCTCCCCCATTACAATCCCTAGGGGCACGGGAGAAGTAGCAAAGTAGGTATTAGGGTAGTGGTGTGTGTATGCAGGTAATCTTCTGTTGTAGAAGTATAACCAAGATGCCACAGTATCTGAACATGTATTATGTAAACTATCTGAGCTCTTAGATTTTGCCTAATCTGTGAGGAACATATTTGGGTCTACATGCTATTCAGATCTCTCAATATTTAGAAAGACCATGGGTTACTGATTAGGAAAATCAGAGAACTCAGGAAAGAAAGCTTAATGTATGTATTTGGATGCAGCCAATGTTTCTTTTGATGTTTGCTGTTGTGCTACCCCCCATCATTCTGCACTTAATCCAGTACGATGGGAAAGAAGTGAATGCCTTATTTGAATTCATGAAATAATGATGACAGCAGTAAAACAGCCACATTTCACTCAACAGATCGATTTTGAGATCCACTACGCAGTTATATTCTCTGTCTTTTGATGGATGTTATATTCATAGCATTAGATTGCCTATTTTCATGGGATTATATTTATATGGACACCCTTTTTGTAATACAAGGTCAGCACAGAGGCCCTTAAGTAATTGAGTAAATGGAGAAGTGTTGTGTATTCATTGCGTGGACAGAAGCTGTTGGGTAAATGCACCTATCCACACATCAATTTTTATAGGCATTCCATGAGATTCTGGAAATGTTGTCAAGGATGTTATGCAGGAAACATGCTGATGAATATAAATGTTTTAAAATAGCCCAATTAAATCACCTTTAATCAGTACAGAACAGCAAATAATGATGTGTCTTTCTTTGGAAGTAGTGCCCAAAAGAATGTGTGCTTTCTCCATTGGTTAAAAGTTCGGCATTGTTAATACTTAAAACGTGCATTTCCTGTTGTAATGATGTTCAAGTTGGTTGCTATGGTGGCTGATAAGTGGTTATTGTGGTATGATAGGTGGCTGATAAGTGGGTAGTGTGGCATCACTGGTGGTTCTGATGTTCCCTGCTAAATGGGTAGTATAGTATAGTATAGTATAGTATAGTATGGTGTTACTAATCATTTGCTGTGGTTTACCAGATGGTGCCAAAAGATGATATACTGTTGAAATGAAGCTAAGGAGCTGTGGTTTGGTGCTCGTCCTGTGTATAGGTGATCCTAATAAGTGTGCTTGACTGACCAGCAGACTGCCGATGAGTGAGGGAAGGTAAGTGAGTGCAGTCTGATTTTTTTTATTTTACAAAATAATATATGCATACATACTTATAACAATGTAAATACCATATAAAGACCATGTAAACTCACTGCCAAACCTTTCCTAAAGCAGGTCTGCTGATGATAGGCTTAACCAAAACTCTATGTCTATGTAACTGAGCTGAAATATCATTTAAACATCAAAGTCAAAGAATAGCTACTGAGGAAACTCCTAGCATGCTGCCCATTACTGTGGGCAGCAGGCTTCTCACTCAAAGCATTTTTCCAGGGTAGACAGGGAAAAAATTAAGCACTTATAACACATTTTGTCACAGCATGTTTAAAGCTATGTAAAGTATGAATATTAGTGTACACTAACCGGGTCTCACTTTCATTTTCATTGAAATTACCTTCAAGATACACTTGGCCAGAAAATTGTGGACACCTACTCATACAACGTTTCTTCCAAAAGGCAGGATTAAAGGCAGCGCTAGAGTAACTGTTTCTGCTTTTCTGGAAGGCTTTCATTAACACTGGTGCATTGTTGGGATGATCTAATTGTATTCATGCACACAAACATTAGATCTGGTTCTCACAAATGTCACTCTTGTTCACCTTAATGGTACTGATTGGAGCTCCAACAGTCTACAGAATGCAGTTGTACACCATAGATCTGGAGGGCTTTATAACCTTCTAGATGCTCAGGAATGGACACAGGCATGGATTGTGTAGCATTCCATGTTGTGTAGCATTCCAAATGTACTCATGGCAAATCAGACAAGCTTTTTTTTTATTATTTAATATATATATTAAATAAAAATAATCTACAGACATGAGACACATAGCATATCAAAGTATAAGAGTTATCATCATTGTTTGAAGAATAACCAGTAAGTAATCCAGTTTGGAAAACAGATATAATTCACTCAATCCCATTTAAATGCCAAAGGAACTCCCAGTGCCACTTCATTGCTCTGTCCACATGTACATGCTCAACCTGAATGCAGACTCTGACTGATCAGCCAGAGTGGGCGGGGCTAATGATGGCATTGAACCAGATATTGGGTTATAAATGAAAATGAGGAGGGGCTGTTTGCTCCCTTTTTTTTCCTCACAGTGTTCACATTTTAGAAAAAGAGCCATGAGAAGGGTTTTTTTCAGGGTTCTTTTTGATCAGTGTCAAATATACTAAAGAATGTATAATTATAAATGTCCCCATCAATCTAATCAATACAAATTACTAATCAAAATTCTTTCATGCAGTAAAGGAGACTATGTGAGTACTGTATACTGTATATGTACTTCATATTTTAAGCAATGTACTGACTTCTCTCACCTTCCAAACTAGACAGGAGACCTTGGAGTCTCCACTTGACGCTGGGCTTGACCTTGTACATCCATCCAGTGCAGCCTTGACAGTATGCTGGAGTTATGTCCTTTGATCTAATAAAGACAATTTTATTGTCAAAAAATTGGGTCAACAGCAATGGTCCGGTTTGATTAGTTTTAGGCCATACTGTGTAGATATGCTGTCTGTTCAGTTCGCTCTTTGGGTGGTGAGCACGCTTAGGCAAAGCTGAGGCTCCAGGGCCTGTCTGGAGGATTCTATGGTGACTAAGCTGTTTACAGTCTGGTGGATTACACTGTTGTCCAGCACATGCCAGACCAGATAAACCCAGAGATCCTGCTCTTGCAGCGACCTGCCTCAGTTCTGAAAGGAATGGCCGGAAAACTCAAGAGTTAAAGGTTTTAAAATAGATGTGCATGGGAATAGAAAATACAGGAGGAAAGATGAACAATATACTCCCTACCACTATTCCAGCTGTGGCAGTGAGGTTTCGACTTGCTGCATGTCTAATGTCTTTTATATTTATACATAAGACGTCTGCCCATTTGAAGGGAATGAAGCTCTGCAGCTCTTCCAAACGTCATTTGCGCTGACCAGTGTTGGAGGGCTTGCTGGGAGAAGCCTCACTAACATGAATCACAGAATCGTAATCAGCCTCTAAGGTCATACTATATGTGTTTCCTGGGTTTCTATATTGTCTTTCGCTCAGACAGAGATAAGGGGGTGGAGGTGGTAAAGGGAAAGGGAAGGGAGGGGGAGTGAAAGAGGCTAACCATAACTGCTGAGCAAAGGGAGATTGAAACAGCAAGAAACAGCTGGAGTTGGGGTTTAAAAAAAGCACATTGCCTTTTTCGGAGAAGAAAGAAAGGAGGCAGAAATTGCGATTTTTACAATCCCTTGCTTCAGGTAAACGTATTTTGACTGCCTTGTCCCCACAATGTCAGTATAATCCAGTCATGCCTCACAGTGGCAGGCTAGGTGACAGCCCAGAAAGGATTTTAGTGCCCTTGTAGCTGTCATCACAGGCCCTTTGTGGCTGGCACCTAGCAAGAGCTCATACACCATCTCAGGTGTCCCACATCTTAGCAAACAAGAGACGCCTCAACGGTGTCACTGGGATACATCCCATTCCACAGTGCCACAGATCAACTTAATGCCTCCATTTCAGAAACAAATACTGATAAAATCTCCTAAATTCCTGATCCCTCAATGCTCTAGGGTTTTGACAGTAAATGGTTTTGTTTCTGTCTGTCTATATCGTGTCGTTCATGTCCTCTTCAGATATCTGTGATCAGGTTAAATTATAAGGTGTGTTGAACCTTGGAAGAATGACTTGGAATAACAAAAAAGGGAACAGACCCAAAGAAAACATATGTGCACTCTGCATTGCGAGTACATAGTAACACCCCCTTTGCCAAGTATCACTGCTTGGAAAGCTTTTTTTTATAGCTAAGAGTCTTTCGATTCTTAGAGGATTTCATCCATTCTTCTTCGTACAGGGCTTCAAGTTCTGTAAGACTCTTGGCCCATCTTGCTCTGTTCTTCTGAAGCCCACAGATTTTCAAAGATGTTTAGGTTGGAGGACTTTGATGCCCATGATAAGACCATATGGATCAATATCCTGCTGTAGAACTCAGTTCCTGCTGTTCCTGCAGATTTTGCAGTAGGGGTCATGTGTTGATAGCGCATCCAATAGTACCACACTTTGTCAATCAGAGATAGGTCTGGAGATGCGACTGGTCATTGCATAGAATCTGTGTCCTCAAGGCAAGCGCTTTGAGACAGCAGCCGTATGTGGATGAATGTTGTCTTGTTGGAATAGGTTTCAGAAAAGTTAGGGACACTGGTTGCAGAACCTCGTTAATATAACATGGGACTGTCAAAGTGCCTGGAAGGAGGACCAATATTGATCTGGCATCATAGGAAATTGCACCCAATACCATGACACCAGACCTTCTTGATATGTTACACATGCCAACAAACTGTTGGTCTTGGGGTTGAGCCCAGTGCTTCTTCACACAAATTCATTGGTTGTCTCCACCAAGACAAAGTGGGAATTTTCATGGAAGATGAGCCTCTGTTGCTCTGAGTGACTCCATGATAGCCTGGCATGACACCACATTTGTGTGTGCATTACAATCAGCTGATTCCTCCTGGGTGCCTATACTTGATATTTACATATATATTTCATTTGAAAACCATTTTGTTTTAGGAGAAAAGGCCACAGTAGGCTTGTGATCATGTAGTAATTTACACTGGAATCAATTTCTCTTTTTGAATAAAATGTGGGGGAGTAAAAGCAAAGACGCATGTGTTCCACCTCCTTCATTGCTCAGACATATATGTGTGTGTGTGTGTGTGTGTGTGTGTGTGTGTGTGTGTGTGTGTGTGTGTGTGTGTGTGTGTGTGTTTTATTGCAAATCGCACCAGCTGCACATGTTAGAGAATACCAGTATGTAGCATTCTCAAAGTAAAACATACACCAAAAGGGCAGACTCTGCAGATTGTTAGAGATCAGGCGTGATCTATCAGCATCATTTAACATACAGTGCTGTCATTTTGCCCGACAGCGGAGAAATGAAGCGGCTGGTTTCACGCAGATTTCCCATAGATTTCCCTGAGCCTATTGATCTGCTCCTCGTGTCTAATGGCACGTGGTTTGTGAGTTACAGTGGGGCCATGTGCCCTGTGGCTTGGAGCTGGTCCATGAGCTTTGAAGCAAACAGCAATTTACTCGTGGCTGAGCTAGCCACGGCCACTGGCTTACCTGTGTGATTTACAAGTGGGGAAATGTACTGGAGGGGCTCTCCATCTCAATAGCTCTGTTATCAATCAGTCAGTTATCCACCTGGATCAAGTGCTGCTTGCCACAGCAGAGGAACCGCCATTACTCTGGGGAGGAGAATAACAGTAAGGCCTGCAGCCTGCTCGCCTTCACTTCAGCATGGTCTTACATACAGCACGGGCCATCATGATGACATCATGATTAAGTCAGATTAAGTTTGTCCCCTTTTCATTTTTGCCCTCGTTTGATACTATGTTATTTGATTACTCATTAAAATAATTGGTAGATTGATCCGTTACTGACATTATTGAGGATGAGGATGAATGCTGGTTGTCCTGTTGGAATAGTGCACCAGAGTGTGTGATCAGAAAAGGTAGGATCATTGGTTGAAGGACATCATTTGCATAACATTGGGCTGTCTAAGTGCTTGCAATGAAGACCAAAGGTGTATTGCACCTCTCTCCATGACACCAGACCTTCTGGATGTATTCACTTTTGTATTCATTGGTCATCTCCACCAAGACAACAGGGAGACAAAAGTGGGACTTGTGTGTAGTTCTCTGCAATGGTGCCCTGTCTGCCTTGTCCCCAGGGATCCAGCATAACCCTGAACAGGATAAAGCAAATAAGAAGATGGACGAACGGCAGTCACAATGCAGAGAAAAGGACTGAAATACATGTGGCTTTTATTCTTATGTTATACTCTAGGTGATGTTGCTGTAAAGCATGCTGGGTGTATGCAGAAAATGTGTAATAACATACTAGACATCTTAAAGTATGTCATATTGTATCATGGTACTCACCTCATGCAGTGTTTTTCTATATGTCTATTATAAATTTAAGGAGATAAACTGCAACCAGAAAGCTTGTATGTTTTTTTTTTTAACCAGTGTCATGTATTTTGAAGAACATATTATCATTATTATTATTATTATTATTATTATTATTATTATTATTATTATTATTATTATTATTATTATTATTATTATAAATATTGTTAACAATCTAATGATTATCTATATAACAATCTAACTCGCATCGAAATTCTTGCATTTTAGCTCAACAACACTCGGGATAAAAATGAATGTCCAAATTCATACCACCACAAAAATCACAAGCTTGCACTCTCCTCCTTGCAGCCTGCCATTACTGCTGTAGTGAAGCTTTTTCAGATGAATGGACACCTTCTGATGAACTCTGGAGGCTACATAGATCAAAGTTTCTCAATCCAGTCCTTGGGGGACGGCAGCCAGTTGACATTTTTTCTTCTATTCCATCTCCAAACACACCTGAGCCAGATAATCAAGGGCTGTAGGATGCTGATTAGCTGGCTCAGATGTGTCAGGAACCAGAACAGAGCAAAACATGGATGATGAGACTCCCCGAAAGACAGGGTTCAGAACCATTACTATAGATGGTGCCAAAAATGAGAAGAAATAGCAACTGATGCAGAAACTGAAAACAACAACAATCTGTGACCTAATCATATAGGAAGAGCTTAGGTGATGGATACAGTTTCCATCACTAAAGCGGCTGAGGTGCCAGATAAAAACGATGTAATCAGCTAGATAGAAAGAAATGGGCAATAATCCGACAAACAGGGTTCTAAAGTAGACATATACAGTATACAGCCATTAGCAGATGGTATGTGTGTTATATACATCTGTAATATATCTGTAACTGTTCACAGCAAAGTGAGCTGGGGGAAAAGGTCCTCTTTTAAGGGGATTAGGTCTGTAATTTACTGCAGATTTATTATGTGTATAAGGAATGTTAATGGTGTGCATTAAAGTGGATGTGCAGTTGTTCAAAGCAGATGGATGTGAGAAGTGTATTTATTTAAGAGGATTATGGCCTGGGGGAAGATGCTGTGTTGAGGTTGGGTGGTCTTTGATTCACAGGGCTCTGACTCTTTATCTCCATTGAGAAAGAAATTGCTCAAAGAAAACGTAACAAGCATGGCAAAGGTTGGAAAATATACAATACATGCATTATTTAGTATTCAGTGTACAGTATTGAGTATATATTATTCAAGATATGTTGGCTATATAGTCACTAAATTAGTAAATAATGCAATAATAATTAACATATATATCTTGAATATTATATACTGAACACTGTACACTGAATACTATGAACTACAGGCCAAACGTTTGGACACATTTTCATTACTATTTACATTGTAGATTCTAACTGAAGGCATCAAAACTATGAATGAACACATGTGGAGTTTTGTACTGAACAAAAAAGGTGAAATAACTGAAAACGTGTTTTGTAATGTAGTTTCTTCAAAATAGCCACCCTTTGCTCTGATTACTGCTTTGCACACTCTGGGCATTCTCTCAATGAGCCTCCTCTGGGAACTCCTTCAAGACTGTTGGAAAACCATTTCAGGTGACGACCTCTTGAAGCTCATTGAGAGAATTCCAAGAGTGTGCAAAGCAGTAATCAGAGCAAAGGGGCTGCTATTTTGAAGAAACTAGAATATAAAACATGTTTTCGGTTAATTCACCTTTTTTTTTGTTAAGTATATAACTGTGTTCTTTCATAGTTTTGATGCCTTCAGTGAGAATCTACAATGTAAATAGTCATGAAAATACAGAGAACTGAGAATGAGAAAGTGTGTCCAAACATTTTATATTATAAAGGTTTAATTGTTATATTACATGCTGAATGTTGCAGTATAAACTAGAAGACTCATATTCAATATAATAACAAAAACACATTTAAATATTATAAAAATTGTTTAGGAAAAGTTGTTCAAAAGTTGTTCATGGAAAATAAAAAATAAATACAAATAAATGACATAAATTTGATATATTTGACTGATAGCCATTATTTAGTAGTCATTTTTTAAAGACATTTTTTTAACAATATTATTATAGATTTCAGAAAAGCTAAAGGGTATGTAAATGCATACAATTCCAAGGAAACAAGTACAAATTAAATGAATGCATTTAAATTAAAAAATGTGCCAAACATGCCAAACTGTGATAGATTTTTCTGCCTATCTTCTGCTTACTGTGCTGTACTCTACTGTTGCTGCTACTGGAACCTAAATTTCCCTGAAGGAACCCTCTCAAGGGATCAAAAAATTCTGTTCTGTTCTGTTCTGTTCTGTTCTGTTCTGTTCTGTTCTGTTCTGTTCTGTTCTGTGTCCATATTATTATTATTTGTTATTTTTATTTTTTTGCCCTCAGTCAAATCCCAGAAACCAATATTGTGTCACTCGGCATGCTTACATTTAAGCACACTTAAGTACCTTCATTTTATTCTATATAAAGTAACTCATTAATTGATTCGTTTATTATTTTTTTAATGTGTTTTTGTTTTTTTACATTAGACAGAGTACTCATTTCTAATGGTTCCTAAACTGTTACTCAGAATGCTTTATCAACACTTAATCCTTGACAATGACAGCATAGTTAACAGTTCATTTGCAGGCCTTAATGTAAAGGGAATTTGCTGTGAATTGTGTGTGAAAATGCCAGATGCCAGACAGAGATAAAGGATGTAATAACTTTTATGGTGGTGTGGAACTGAACCAGCAGCTTGAGGTAGCACACCTCATAATAGCTGCAGTGGATTGTCAGTTCAATTTGAAGACTGTTTTTTGGCAGGATCCAGAGCAGCGGTGGGCAAATATGGTCCTGGAAGCCTGGATTCCTGCACAGTTGTGTGCTTTTCCTGCTCAAGCCACCTGATATCATATCATCTGTTAATTGTCAGGTTTAGTAGGTCTGTTAGAGAATGGAAATCAACAAATTGTTCTGGACTCCCCTGTTCTGTTGCCCACCCCTGGACCAGACTTTGCCCTGCAGATGGTGGAGTTTATGTATTTCCAGTGAAGGGAGTTTATGGGGCTTTCTTTTCAAATCAGTGATCAGTTTGACAGTTTTAAGCAATAAACCACGACAGGCCGTGCATTACTGCAATTTTATCATGGAGAAGGCAGTTTTAGAAACGGCACAAAGCTGAGTTTATATAACACGGCAGCTAATATAGTTATAATAAAATACACCATATTCATAAATGTATTTATTTACAAAAAAAAATAGAACTGGTTCCAATATGAACATTGTTGCTAGGCAACATCAGGGTGATGGTTTAACTAACTTCAGTAACATGTCGTACCTGTTCTGAAAACAGCTCACAACAGCCTACGCTGTCCCTTCTTCATTTTGTGAGGCTTCATATATATATTCAGATATATCAAAGCCCACCTCAAAAGTTTCCTGCATGCTGCAAACTAGTTAGTTCCCTGATTGTTAAAAATGATTTAGGTGTGCATATATCACATGTTTGACAATTTGACTCTTAAA
Organism: Acestrorhynchus altus; assembly: GCA_034509495.1. NCBI lineage: Eukaryota > Metazoa > Chordata > Actinopteri > Characiformes > Acestrorhynchidae > Acestrorhynchus > Acestrorhynchus altus. Next base: position 6,202,765 of record CM067512.1, on the reverse strand, counting down.
CACAGGCCAGCCAATCAGATTTTAGGACCAGAACTATCGCTTTTATAAACATCCTTTGGCTTATTAAAGAATCTGTAACCCAAGAGTATCCAGAAGACACCCATGCAAACACAGTGACAACACAATCTCCTCACAGGCAGCAACCCAAGCGGGGGTTGAACCCACAACCCCTGTACCTGCAGCACCCTCATGCCACCTGGAACAGAGACGTGTGAGTATATAAAACATGAAGAATCACCACACACTGTACAGCAATGGTCTCTAGAGGATGTCCAAGTCACTTATTCAAAACCCTATAAATTATTATAAATACATTATTTGGTTCAACAAGACCTTCAGAGATCCAAAGTCTGTCCTTCTACAGCAGTACACCAAAGATCTATTTTAGAGAGTGAAGGAAACTAAAAGCTTATGGATTTCGGAATGGTTAAATCCCCCTTAGACAAGTTGTGTATGTGGTGTCATTGTAAACTGATGCTGGACTTTAAATTTACAACCGGGACGCAAATGTATATCCATGGAGTGGCCTATAAAACATTACTTTGACAGTACATTAAGAAAAAAATCCATTTTAAATTAACTACTTCTCTCTGTCTTGCAGTTGTTGCTTATATTAGATGGCACTCTCGATACCATGCATTATTCTTGTCACGTAAAGATAAAAGGAGAAAAAAAAAACGCTCATCCTATTAAAAATACCACTCTCAGCTCGAGTCAATGGCAATTTGTTGTTCTCGTTTTTCTCCAAAGACCACACTTGAGCTTTTTCCTCACAAAATCCATTTTAGGACCATTGTGGGTTTTTGGGTGAGTAGAAAAGTGGCCATACAGTTTCCAGTGTCACATGTGCTTTCAGTGCCTCTGCCATGAGGACGCGCATGCTTTTCTGAGCTGTTATGGCATAAAGCTTTTAAAAAGCGCTTGGACTTTGACAGTTTAAGTTGGATGTGTTATTAGTGGTGATAGGGGTGGAGGTTGGTTGAAAAATATGTTTACTGCACAGTCGCAGCCCTTGGGTGCCATCTAAAAGCAGTTCATTAAATGGAATTTGACAACTGCTCTCATAGCGTCTCTGTGGTTCTGGTGTCCTGTCCCTTATCATGAGATAGCTCTGTGAGGAGGTCACTGAAGAATGGGATCTTCAGACAAAAGTACACTTTTTTGGTGATATATATGCCACTGAACAATTACTCTGTGAATGAACACTCATTTTTACATATAAGGTTCATATGTTCTTGGTTTGATACACCTCGGTTTTGTGTTTCTTAAAATTTTTATTGTGTGGCAGAATTTCCTATGAATTGGTCCTCCCATCAGGAGACCTTTAGTGTGATCTCAGATGATGCCACAGCCATTTGTGGCCAGGAGTCCAAGAAAGTATAATTGGCCTCGCTCTCTCTGTGTGGGGAGGATGGCCGTCTATCCTCCAAGTGCATTGAGCTTTACAATGATGTTGCCTCAGCTGCATTACAAAAAGATGCGTTGGCGTTTCCCATGACTTCCCAGGAGGAAGCACGCGACAGTCTTCACTCCCCCAGTGTTGTAGCATCATGTGCTAGGGGAATATGTACCTAGTGAGTGGGAATTGGACATGACTAAATTGGAGAAAAACCATGAGCTTGTTTATACCATGTACTTGTGTTTATATAACAGACATATAATCAGATTTTCTCAGTAATCTGATCAATGCATTTACACGAACTTGAGTAATCAGACATGGGAAACTCCAGGTCTACATGAGCCAGTAATCAGGTTTTTAACATGGGGAACAAAGGAAATTCTGTATCTGAGTTTAAAGTGAAGATTAGAGGTGGAGACACTGTCCTGCACCATAATGCTGTCAGAGGAGTCAAGGAAATAACCAATAATGACAGGTATAAAGGTGTAGTTCATACTGAGTTCATGGATTCTGAGAAGGTATGTGTAAAAACATCCGTAGAGCAGATATTATGATGAACTGAGGGGCTTAATGGTATTCGTAGTCATACAGATATCATGGTCTGGTGCATGCAGTCATATGAATATGGATATCTATAAGAATATGGAATCAAATTTCAATTTTCAGTAGGAAAGTTTGCCTCACTTCCACTGGAATCACATCAGAAATGATCCCCTTTGTCTGCAGTGACCGCATGGTAATCTGATACAGAACTGACAACTGTTTCCAGCTCAGGGTCTCAACAGATTCATAGAACTCACCATCAAAAATATAGCTGCACAAATAGTTGCACCCAGAAAGAAGTGTTGGATTTCAATGCAACTGGGAAGGAACATTTCTTTGGGAAACTCCAGGTCTACATGAGCCAAAGTAATCAGGTTTTTGTTTGCATAATAATACTGTGTTACAGAATAAGACAGATGTAAAATTCCTGCATGCTGCCAACCTTCTAATACACATTGACCCCAATATGAACATTTATTTATATTAATTAAATACAGTAAATCCTTAGTTTCTTACACTAACATTTAAATTAACATTTAAATGTATGGCATTTGGCAGACACTCCTATTGAGAGCAACTTACAAAGGTGCTTTGCTGTTCACTCCTTAGCTAGTTTGTAGTTTTTGACTATTGCCATCAAGAACGGAGAGGCTGGTCCATTTTTCTCTGTATCGTTCCAATTTTTTATACAACATCTTGTAGGTCAACATCAAGGTTTTGAATATGATGTTCAGCTACTGGCTGCCAGGGAAGGGAAACTTGCAGAAGAGTTATGTCTGAACTTAGAAATACCGAGGATCAATAATAGCAAGAGCCTGATGGTATGTATAGTCCAGTAAGGAGTTACAGTAGGCAAGTCTTGAAATGACAAGAGAATGAATGAGCATCTGAGTGACCTCCATTACATGACCATGCCCTCAATCAAGTTGTTAATTCCTGCATTACTTAAATATTTGAATCACAGTAACAATTTACTGCAGTGTTCATGGTGTTTGAACTGGCATATATTTATTTTTCCCTCTAACATAATGTAAAATTATTTTGTGCATATACATACAACTATTATTTAACAACAGCTCTGCTAATTAAAAAATGTACCATTAATTGTATTTCAAATAAAACCTAACCTTTTTCTCTATTGCAGTGGTTGCAGCTATAATCAGAGAACAGAGAACACTGATAGGTCTATTTAGCATGGAGACAGACTAATCAGGATGCTATGTCAGAGTGCTGCATCTGTCACTCACATACTCACTGGCTCGCTTTGTCTCTCTCACTTTCTGAGACACTGACGTTAGCCTTAAACACACACACACACACACACACACACACACACACACACACACACACACACACACATATATATATATATTAAACTGTATTTGCCTTGGCATGGCTGAATAACAAGCTTGGTACATGAAACTGAATAACCATGAACCAAAACACTGTTCATGATTAGGAAATCTGACATAACCCAAGCAAAGTGGGAAAATGAACCACTTCCCAAATCCCAAAACACCTTTCAAATTGACAGACCCCCTGTACACAAGTGAAAAGGCTGAATGCAGTGGCTACAGTGCAGTGGGGGGATTTGGAAGCAAGGCTATAAATTATAGGCTGAAAGCTAAAGCTTGGCTCATTGGAGCAAGTGCTTAAGAAAAGTGTTTATTGGAGACAGTCACACATTCTAAAAATTTTTTTAAATTTGTCTTATTTGAGATATAAATATTAACAAAATGGTTTTTATGACTTTTACCCCGTTATGATCAGAAAATTACCTATTTTATTTAAATTTTTTTTGCTTGTAAGAATTAAAAACTCTTTACACCTTCAAAACAATCAAATAAAAAATTCTCAGGACTTTTATTCAGAAATTTAAACTTAAAATTTAAACTTAAAATTTAAAGCAAACAGCCCCTCCCTTCCTTCTCCGTTTTCCTCTGTAATCTGGGTCATGTATGCCATTAGCCCCACCTCTCTCGCTGATGGTCAGAGTCCGCATGCGGGTTGTGCATATAGAGCAATAAACATGCACTGGAGTCTCCTTTGGCACTTAGGTTGGGATTTAATTTAGATGTAAATTAATGAATTGTATCTGTTTTCTGAGCTGGATTACACACTCATTCATCATTTGTGGATATGAACCCTTGAAAGCAGTATGTAAAGACTGAACCCAGCCAATTGGCTAAAATTTATTTAGCTTGCTAACAGCACACCATAACACCATAAGGAAAGCAACATTGTCCTGGAAGCCTTGAAAATAAATACAAAAAACATTGTTATTGTGTTAAGCAGTGCAGGACTAACCTATACTAGGCTGTACAGCTTCTGCGAGTTGACTTAAACCAGCCAGTGAAAGCAAAGATTACTATTTTTGATTCGATGAGATCATGATAAAAGAAAAATCAGTGTGGCCAAATAATAGGGATGTAAATAAGCTTGTAAAACTTTTTTTTTGCCCCAAGCAAAGTCAAATACTTACTATTTATATATTAAAGAATTACTCAAAATGCTTAATGAATGCATTCTATGGCATATTTAATGTATTTGTACTTCATATAATGAATCTCCTTTTTTACTGTTTCATTATTCTTTTATTTATGTAAAGCATTTGAAGTTGCCTTTGCATATGAAATGTGTGCTATATAAATAAACCTGCCTTGCCTTGTTTGCACAAATGCTGTAGTAAATTAAAAGGCAACTCTTGGCTTCTAAAGATCTCTCCTGGATTGTCTTCATATTTCCAAACAACTGGGTTGGAACAAAGCCAAGTTAGTGAAGTTGGGACTTAGATATAATTGAACCTCAAACTTTATATAACCTTTTGTTATATTCTGTTTGAACTGTCATAATCAAAAGAAGTGTAGAAAGAACTGTAGGTATTCAGTCTTTGATGAAGAACATGGGAAGTGATAGGGAAACATGGGGAACAAAGGAAATTCTGTATCTGAGTTTAAAGTGAAGATTAGAGGTGGAGACACTGTCCTGCACCATAATGCTGTCAGAGGAGTCAAGGAAATAATCAATAATGACAGGCATGAAGGTGTAGTTCATACTGAGTTCATGGATTTGGAGAAGGTATGTGTAAAAACATCCGTAGAGCAGATATTATGATGAACTGAGGGGCTTAATGGTATTCGTAGTCATACAGATATCATGGTCTGGTGCATGCAGTCATATGAATATGGATATCTATAAGAATATGGAATCAAATTTCAATTTTCAGTAGGAAAGTTTGCCTCACTTCCACTGGAATCACATCAGAAATGATCCCCTTTGTCTGCAGTGACCGCATGGTAATCTGATACAGAACTGACAGCTGTTTCCAGCTCAGGGTCTCAATAGATTCATAGAACTCACCATCAAAAATATAGCTGCACAAATAGTTGCACCCAGAAAGAAGTGTTGGATTTCAATGCAACTGCGAAGGAACATTTCTTTTTACTTATTTTTGAATGTATAGACTTGAAATTGAAAAAGAGTTTTAGATTTATAAACAAAACAGTTGCAGATGTGTGTCTATAAGTTGAGAAAAAAAAAATGCCAGTCATGCCAGTCTCTGCTTGTCACTGCAGCCCAAGCTAGCTATTTGTTCTGGGCCAATATGACCAACATCTTATGTAATAAAAATTGGATTTTAATAACAGGAGCTTCTAAAAAAGATGATTTTCCACAACAAATGACTCACAGATGTTTCTCTGCACCACAAAAACACTATTGTTAGAAAAAGTAGGTTCTGCCATCTCTAACCGCATGTGTTTTATGCTGGTGTGTCAAGGAATTCCTGACTTATAAAGCTGAGAACACAAGGTGTGATTTTGCCCTCACAGTAATGCAGGTTAATGCATTCATACAGCCGATTATGAGGGTTCCGTCTAAGTGCTCCAGTTTCCTCCCGGCTAAAGAGTGGTACACTGTGATGCTCTTGTGCCCAATGAATCTGGGTGGGCTCTGGACCCTTTGCAACCCTGACCAGATTGATGTGGGAAAGAAGATGGATGGATGGATGGATGGATGGATGGATGGATGGATGGATGGATGGATGGATGGATGGATGGATGGATGGATGGATGGATGGATGGATGGATATTGCTGAGTGAATACATACAGATAGGAAAATACAAAAGTTGGGCAACGTTCGATTTAAAACCCAAGCTTTTATGAGTTAAAAACTGATATGAGAATAAGAATATGTGAGATCGCTCCGTGTCTTTGGTAAGTTGTGTGCTACTCTGGTTTTAATTACATTTGAAATGGTGTGATCAAATTCAGCATCTTGCAGGAAGCTAGCAGGCAGCCGGCATTGTGTGCTTCATTGAAATCCTACTGTGTAGCTAAATGAAAACAGTCAGTGCCAGCACTGTGATTATCTTGAAAAATGTGGTAATTTTTGTATTTGGGAATTGAGTTCTCCTCTGTGTTTTTTCACCACCAGAATTCGTCATCAACAAAGTACTTACTTGTGATGCAGCCAAGCGGGGTGTTTATCTTGGGCCTCTGAATGCAGAATAAAAGACACAGTGCAAAGCTCGGATATCTGCAGAGCTCTCTTTTCTTGCAGAACATTATATCTCAGGTCGGTATACGTATGTGAATATGTATATATGTGTTTTTCTGAGTGTGCATTTAGTGTATATCGCACCCTTCTGAATAAATTGCAGGTTGATATTCTCTGTAAGTAGCAATAAGTTGGGGTAATGCAGCATACCTGTGTTTCCTGCTTCTGCTGAAAATACATTTCAAGCTTTCAAAAGTAGTGCACTCAAGTGAGGAAAGATAAAATTGCTTTACTCGGGTGACACACATGCACACTCAGACACTCTGTGGGCTGGGTTTCGAAGCTTTGGTTGAGGAGTTCGTGCTCACTTTTTGCTGAACGCTTGCAACAAGAACCGCATGACTGACACTTTTGTGCTTTTTCGCCATAACCGTTTCTTCAGCCTCTGGGCAGAAACTGAACAGCCAAGCTATTCACTGTGTGATTAGGTATGAAGGAGCTAAAGCAACTAATTAAACTGTGTTAGAGAGAGAATTCAGAAAAGATGCATTTAATAAGCCCCTATTTCAGTACTGTTTCGCACATACCTTCACTCACTTGGCCTCGGCTGTTTCTCTGCTTCCATGTTCAGCAGATTGGCTCGACAAGAAATCATTGAGATCTGATGTCATGCCCTTTTTTAACCTGAGAATAAAATGAGTGGCATAGCTGTAAATCAGAGCTGAAAAAAGCTTAATACTTCAAAGCTAGAGCATTGAAATTGCTGAAAGGTTTCATTGTTATTCCCGTATATTTCATAAATATAAGCAATGCCTACCATAGTAATCCCAGGCATCGTATTTTCAACAATTCGAATGTGCAGCATTGCAGCCAAAACTAATGTTATTACTGTGCATGATCGGAGACTTAACCAACTCTTGACCTTTCCAAAATAGCAAGGACCCACAAGTTGGTCCACACACATCCTATACACTTCTATATCTTAAGCATAGGTTGGCATTTTCATATTTATACTTCCTTAAACACACACACACACACACACACACACACACACACACACACACACACACACACACACACATACACACACACACACACACACACATATATAACATTCAACAATAGAACTTTAAGTAAGTTAGACAGGCTTAGAGGTACATAGCTCCAAAACACCTCATTACAATTCCCAATATATACAAAGTGACACAGACACCATTATTTCATTTAATGTAAGACTTCTCTTTAAAGAAGTTCACTTTGAGGCAGTTAATTAGTTGTCTTTAGATTGTTTACTACACATTTTGGAGTCATTAGGCAAAGTCAAAAAGGCCACATCGAAAACAGTCTTGAAAAAGAGAGTAGCTTTGTTTTCTTTCCCCCTGAAAGTGCACCAGGAGAAGCAACAGTTGCAGAAGTACAAGAGAACGAGATGTAAATCAAGCAAATAGCTAAATGTTAGCTATGGCTGTACACATTTCCGAGAATTAATTGAGGGCATCTTGGTCCAGCGGAATATTTGTTGGAATACTTTCTGTTTGTCCTTATGAAATGGAAATTGTTTGTGCGCTTTGTGTTTCCTATTCATAATTGCCAGCTGTATCGTTCAGTAGGTGGTCATTAAAACACTTTGCACAGTGTCCGTTCAGTACATTACAATGCACACGTTCTCCTCCCGTCTGCATTTCATCTTTTAAAGCCGAGCCCCAATTAAATTGTAAACAACCTGGACCCTCTGACTCCACAGTGTGTGCTCAAATTCATGAAATATATGAAGTACATTAAATAAAACTTTTAGCAATGAGATGCTGGGATGTTGGTGCTCGCATCCAACTCCTTCGCGTGATCGCTCAGGTTTGTGACATTGGAGCGGGTGGGCCTCAATGTTTCAGGATGCTCCCATGTTTATTTTATCTTCTGGTTCTCTCCATTTAGTTCGGCTGTTATGGCCAGATCTGCCAGAGTCACTCATCAGACTGATACTGTTTACATTCTCTGTTCTCCATTAATGTAAAGACTAAACAAATTACATCTCTCTACCTTTTCCGAGTCATTGATGACCCACTGGCCCGGGCTGATGGAATGCTAAGCTTTGGTTTCCCTGCAACCCCTTCGCTCCTTCTGGCTGCTGGTGAAGTTACAAAGTAGCTGTAGTGGAATCCCACCTATTCCGAACCTCCTACTGGAGCTAAAAGGCATTTAATGGCCCTAAAAGTGTCTGAGAAGCAACTGGAGAATAGATGCCTTGCTCAAACACAGCTTTCTCAAATATAACTGTTGAGGGAGGAGACAGTTCTACTCTCTACTATCACACGCATCCTGCCTGTCCAGGGAGTTGAACTAGTGACCTTCTGAATCTTTGAAGATCAAATGAGAATATAAACACCCCCACTACCAGCAACTAAGATTCCACTGTCACTGGAATTTCACTGACAAGCCAAAGCCTTGTATCTCCATTTTTCACTTTATGACCTAATTTGAATCTGGCAGTTGGTCTTTACATTGTATCGAAATTGTGTTCAATAACCATGTTATTGAATCATGTTCACCAACATGATTTGGAATCAGATTCAAGAATGTTTAATGATTAGATTTCCCCCTGATGTAGATTTAAGTCCAATTATTTGTGGAAACCAATATTTAAAAAAACAATATATACAAATGAATTTCTTACCCCCTCTACCTTCACCCCTTCTAAATCCACATCCGCAAGGTCATGAGGGAGGTAAGTAGACAGGCAGGTATTCTGTTCAGTCATTTAATTTGGACCAAATGAACAGGTTTAATAATCCTGTGGCCTCCATAAAAATGATTTTTTGCTATCAGGATGTAAAGAGTTTTTCTAGAAATATAACAAAACATGTCTGTCTTAATTCACCCACAGTGAATTCAGCTGACTTTATACTTAGTCTTCACTGGTGTAGTTGACCCTCAATTATATATTTTTAGAAAACATTACAAATACAGAACGTCCTGCTACAACATCATAATAAAACACATTGACATTTACTGGCTTTTATTTGTTTAATACTTCCCCCGAAACTGTGTCATTATATTAACACATCATAAACATGACTTGACATGGATGTTCCACGCAGTTGCATGATAGCATGCATTTACACAAATGTTGAAAATCCTGTCACAACAAATCAATGTCTCCCGATGTAGGTCAGCAGCAGCAGACTCAGCAGATATGAAATGCCAGATAGTCATGCATTCCCACCATTTTCTATTGTTTGCATCCCCAATTGTTTGCACCGCCAAGATACAGCATCACATGCACACACCTACGCTTCAATAGAGGGTCACCGTAACCTGTAAATGTGGAAGTGGACAGAACTCTGTGCTTAACAGCACTGTAATGGGATGGGGAAATTACATCCTTGGTGCCAAATGGATGAGTCATACCAATGGGAGTTGTTTTCTGAATCTTCTGATGTTGAGCAGTCTTTAGAGTGCGTCGCACGCTAGGGTCACAATGTCTTTGCCCATCGCTGACAACCTCGCCGTGTCAAATGTCAGCAAGCAGTAACGCGACTTCAGGCTGTCCATGACATTCTAAACCAATGTGTGCCAGTGGATAACTCCAGTAAGACTGTTTCCCACCTCCAGTGCACTCTTGAAAACAAAGCTCCCTAATAGGTTCTTGGCTTGAATGTATGAATCTAGACGAGGGAACATTAATTACTACAGAATGTGTGCATTTTGGATTTTGGATACAAGTGCCATAAAACCAGATGGCAAAATGTCATAGAACCAGTTCTGGAAAATGTGGCCCCAATGGCATGGTGCATTATCCTGCTGAAATATCCCATCTTTAATGGGGCGCATGAAGTCCACGGAGAGCTGCAAATGGTCACCAAGCTGTGATATGTTTAGGCAGACCAGTGGATTCAACCCATGCCATGAGAATACACACCACACCAGTACATACCTACCAGTCTGCACAGTGCCTTGTTGACAGCTGGGGTCCATGGCTTTATGGGATCTGTGCCACACATGAACCCCACATTAGGCCCATAACCGGTACTGTGATTGATCAGACCATGTCACATGTTTGTAGTCCTCTATGCTCCAGACAGCAACCTCACAACCCCAGGTGAAGTACTGTATCGGATGCACTCTGGTGGGTTTTCTCGTATGCTTTGGAAACTAAAAAAACACTGCAATGACCTGCCCCACATCCATGTGGGGTCTTCTGCATTGAATGTGGATATGAACTCTGATAGACAGTAATAACGATAATTACGTTAAGCGCCCGTAGGTGTCCACTGTGCTGACGGCTGTGACTCTGTGGATCAAGAAATGTAGAATCACTGCATGACTTTGGAAATGGAATGTCCTTCCCACCTCTCTCAGACTATTGTAATTCATGTTGCATTACCATAAGCGACCTGGCCAGCCTTCAGCCTCACTCACCAGGAAACGTCTCACAAGTTGAACAGGTGTGAGCATTCCTTCCCCTGAGATAATGCTTCTTAATGATCAGTTTACTGCTGTGTTTAGTTATTTTGTGAGCAAATTATGTAAAATAACTACTTTGTTGTGTTGATTTATTAATATCTATTTATGGATTTATGTCGCTGCCTGTAAAGTGGAGCGTTGTTGCTTTTGAACACTCGTGACTCACGTGAAAAATGTCACGAGTCTCTTGTACATGCTTCTGACATGCTGCATACAGTCATAGAATGTCAAACAAGGACTGGCTTCTGATCCCAAACCACTGGATGACAACTGTTGTTTTATCCTCAGAAATGATTAGATCTATATACTGATAGAAAACAACATAGAACACAGAAAACACAAAGCTATACCCGTGAATCTGATGCAGCTACTCTCAAAGCAGATTTAGTGAGTTAAAGGGGACAAAGACAATGTCTCTGAATGTGTCCTAGAGGACATATTAGGTATAATATGGTTAAAGAACCATTCAATGAGAGTTTCTCTCCGCAGAACTCGGAATATCTGCACTGCATTCTGATTTCATGTGAGAGTGGATGTGAATTTGAATGAATTTCTGAGTCTATGTATGTATGTAGCAGGAGTGATGGGAATGCTGGGAACTAATAGGTTTGTCAGTGGGTATGGATGCATGTAGAGCAGCTCAGAAGCTCCAGGAACTCAGGGGGATTCGTAGTTGAACATTTGCCTGGAGTCAATCAGTGGGGAGTCAGAACTGAAAAAGGTATAAGGCAGCCAGATGGCAAATATGTTTGGAGTTTTTTTTTTTTTTTACAGCACCATACGACAGAGAGCTAAGCTATGACCTTAGAATTATGATTAGTTGAATGGAGACGACTCACAGTAATGGCATAGTTGAGAATTGGTTCATCCTAAATGGCTGTATTACACAGTTTCCCCAATTAGCCCAAATGAGGTTGATCAGCCAGTGGTGTTTGCAAATCCACAACTTTCATTTTGCATTGGAATTAACATATAATGGAAGCATTTAACCTAAAATGATCATCATAAATGTAAATTGAATGGCTAAATCACCAGTCCTTTTTGTCCATTGAAAGTCATAGAGTGTCATTACACTGCAGTATTTACAAAGCATGAACTTCAAACAATGGTGTCCTACCTTCAAAAAGAAAATCTGGAATAATAAAAAAGAAAAAAAAAAAAGGAATAAGAAATTCCAAAGCCCCACATTTACATACATCCAGCCCACTAGCTAAAGCCCAGCTTAGAACCAAATCAAAGCTGGAGAAAAGCTGTCTCACAGATTCTGTTAGTTATGGGAATTTGGGTTGCTACAAGATCACATTCCTGAGCCACTATCCACAGTCATTTCTTTTCCATGAATGTGCCATCAAAAAAATTGATATGTTTCATTCTGAGGTAAATAACAGGCTTGGAAATGAGATTATATTACCTTGTTGAGGCATTTTGCATCCAAAACAAACTTACATGCTTAGTATTTACAAAAAACTGCTTAATTCAAATGTGCTTTTCCTTTAAATGTAAATAAAATTATTCAAGGGTGAGATTCCCCACAAAAAATGAAGGATTTTAAAAAGTATCCCCAGAGAAATTTGCAAACAGAAACTTAATGAATGAGTTCATTATCAGAACATCTGTATTTTTTCATCCCCCAAAATATTGGAACCAATCAAACCACAAACATGAGCACTTTTCCACATATGCATGTTAATCCAGGACTTTTCTGGACATAATTTAGAGGAGCTGTATGGACGAATGAAAATGTCAGAATCATTTGTACTGGACCTCATCCAGCCCCCTAGTGCAAAGTCCCAGTGAGTCAAGTGAGCAGGTAATTTTCCACAAGCACAGTATCCAAACCCGCAAACGTTTTTATGCATTATTAAACCAAACGCTAAAATTGATTCATGAGGCCTTAATTTTATCAGTGTTTAAAAATATGATTTTCAAACAGTAATTTGATCTTCAGTTTCAAATATGTTGGTCTCTTATCATCCAGTGACTGGAAAAGACCTCAATTTCAATGATGCATAATGTATTATTATTATTATTATTATTATTATTATTATTATTATTATTATTATTATTATTATTACTGTGTGCGGTGAGGGGGTGGGGCTGATGATGTCACTTACCCAGATATAGGGTTATAGAAAAAAAGGAGAAGGGAGGGGCTGTTTGCTCTCTTCCTTTGCTCTGAAATTTCAGAATAAAAGTCATGAGAAGAGGCAATACTGACAAATAGATAAATAAAAAAAAAAATGAACAAATAACATTCATGTTGTTATTGTTTTTTCTTTGTTTGATTTGTTGTGTTCTGTTTTTGTTTGTTTGTTTGTTTTGGACCACTGTCAAGTATTTTGATCAACCTATTATTATAAATAGGATGGTCAACCTAATCATTTCCAAATAATTCATCCACATTATTGCATTTTCAGCTCAAACACCCTGGATGATCAATTTAAACCAGGATTTCTTCGAAGCTTTTGGCAAGCTGTGAACAGACCTCTTGTGGTTGTGGCAAAACAAATATATCCTACAGATATTATTTACTATCTGATACCAAATGTGATTCAATATGTGTGTCAGTTGTATATTTAATGTGAATCTGAAAATGTGCTTTTGTTTGAGTGCCTAAAAACACCCTACATGTATCCCTCAGGTGAAACTGAACAGTTCTGACTTTAAAATATTCTAGAACATTTCACATCAAACCACTCTGAGTGACTTTGTTTATATTTCATATGATTATGTAGAAATATTGAAAAGTTAGTTGATGCCCGCTTGACATCATCCAGTCTCAGAAACCACATTAACAAGTCTGTTTGCGACTGTGTAAGTTGACATAGTTTGAGGCAAGTTGTGGTGAGGATTTAGTCATGAAGTTTGCATGCTACGTCATGCTCCAGTACTTATTAAGCACATAAGGGTCATGAGCAAAGTACAAAGGGGCACTTCAAACACTAAAAACACATATTATAAAGTAAATAAAGTAAAGTAAATAAACATATTTAGAATATATAAGCTTTAATATAATGTATATACACTTTGCAATCTGTATTTACTATGTTTACTGATCTTATTAGTGCTCTGGTCAAATCCAAGTCACCTGAGCCAGGTAAAAGTGTAACCCACCTGACCTTGGGTAATCCAGTCCAGATTCATTGGGCATCTTTAGAGTTTAAACCCAACAATAGTATGGTCTTGTTTGGCATCCTCACGCACTCAGTTTGGAACCATTGCTCTAAAGGGATGAGCTTGGTTCAGACTGTGTAAATTCTGCATAAGTCATTCTTATTGCATGCTGACTTTGTGTCCTCTGTCTATTCACATCAACACAACTGAAGCCCTGGCATGGTGTACATATTCCAGCTGAATAACCAATGATTTGACTGGAAAGAGACACTCCCCTAGTGGCCAGAATTATTCCCTGAGTTCAGAGCCGTCTTTCCTTCACAGAAACAAAGTATGACAACTTCATAACACTCACAGATTCAGCACTGCCATTCCTTTTCCTTGTTTCTTTATGTCCCGCCTGCAGTAACTGATATACTTGTTGTATTAAGTTTATAATTGTGGATAATCTTAGCTGAAAGGACGCACGCATTAAAATTGTGTCATTGTGTATGACAGTCTTTCCATGAAGGATGCCAGATGATAATAAGGGACTCTCTCAGTAGGGCTTATTTCTGTACTGTAATGACTGTTTCAGCATTATATGCCGTATGACCTTCAAAAAGTGAGAGTAGTCCATTGCTGAATATAAAGAAGGCAGTATATCTCTGAATTGGGAGTTGCTTTCCAGCCGTGCAGGTACTTCAGTTTTTGAACTTTGTTTTCATAGGCTCTTCTCTACAGATAAAGGGCCAAAGTCACCTCTGCTTTACAGTATGCAAAGTAAACAGTTTGAAGGACATGCCATTGGTTTAAAGGGCCCATATACACCGCCATCAGCCATAGCATTGAAAGCACTGAGAGCTGAAGTGAATAACACTGATTATCTTGTTTAAATGGCACAGATTGAATATGTTGGATATCAAAGAGTCGTGAAGTGTTTAAAGAAATAAAAATGTCCAAGCATAAGGAAGCTTAACAGTATGTAGAATGTTTCAGATATTAAGGGGACTGCATCAGAACATCTCCAAAACATCAGGCAGGTTTTGTAGGGTTTTCATGATTTGCAGTGGTCAGTGCCTACCAAAAATGCTCCAATGAAGGACAACTGGTGAAGTGATAACAGGGTCATGCATGCCCAAGGCTTACTGATGCGATCCACAGAGGCTGCACCTCACAACTGACAGGACTTTAAAGGATCTGCTGCTAACATCTTAGTACCAAATTCCACATGACACCTTCAGATGTCTGGAGGAGTCCATGCCTCAACAGGTCAGAGCTGTTATGGTGGCACAAGGGGACCTAAAAAATATGAAACAAGTGGGTGTAATGTTATGATTGTTCAATCTAACGAATGCAAGCTTTGTTAAAGTTTCAAAATAAACAATCATCCCCAAAGCTATTACTTTGCGTGTGTGTGTGTGTGTGTGTGTGTGTGTGTGTGTGTGTGTGTGTGTGTGTGTGTGTGTGTGTTTATCAAATTGAGTGTTTAAGTAAAAAATGAGACAAATGAGATATAAATAATAGAAATGAGATAATAAACAATAGAGGACATTCTCTCAGACATTAGAACAGATGCAGGTAAACATAAACAAAGAAAATCTCATAAATCAATTTTATCAATCTATTCACATTCTACTCGCTTTTCCTATCATAGATTTTTAATGCACCATCTAATTCAATTCATTTTTATTCATACAGCCCACACCATCCTTTTTGACTTCTTAGCACAAGGAACAATCTAAAGATCTTTCTTGCCATGTATGTAATACTGGATCAGTTAATATGATTCCATGTTCATTGTGGAAGTGCTTCCTATCAGTATGAGGTTAGATATTACAGTCATCATGTGACGCCAAGGGCATTCATCTCACAGTCTCCGTATCTTCTTTTCATTCCAAACCATGTCCCTCTACGGCAGTGTGCTCCCTCACATTGGAAAATGTCTCTGCTTACTTCAGCGAAAAAGACGTATTTCATGCACTGTACTCTATTAATGAATATATGGATTTCTGACCTAATTATAATTTTTGTACTTGAACACTCATCTGACAGGTTCAAGGAGTGAGCTCAAAATCGACAGAGCATGGATGATATAAGACATTTGCCTTGTGCCCAGAGTAAAATGACACTTTCTACCAGGATTATATTACAAGTGAGCACATGCACCTAAACTCCTTTGGTTTCATTACAAAATCCCGTGAATCCTGTAAGAGACTGAGTGCAATAGAGCTGGTTTAAATACTTTCCTCTTTATTGTATTTGAATGATACTAAGCATGCAATTTGTCAATTTTGTAACCCAGATATTAAATACCATTAGGATCACAGTGGATGCAGAGCCCCTTGGAGTCATTAGGTGCAAGGCAAGAACACTCCCTGGACAGGGTGCCAGTCCATCACAGGGTCACACTCACACCTAGGGTGCAATTTCGCTTAGCCAATTCACCTTCCATTTGAATTTTTTGGGAGGCAGGAGGAAACCGGAGTACATGGACATGAGGAGAACCGACCAAACCCCTCACAGACAGCCTGGATCGAAACCACAATCCCAGGCCCTGTAACACTGTAACGCACGCGGACTCAATGAACAGGTAGGTAGCAGAAGTTCATGCTGGGTTGAAGAATTATTAAACAAGGTACATAAATACTAAAACCATAACGACAAGACTAGTAGACAAGTTAACCAGAAGACAGACAAAGACAGACTGGGACTAAGGTGTCTATGTACACAGAGAACATTAGACAAGACTGGAAAATGAAAATGGTTGTGCAGGGTTACAAATAGGACACAGCTGGGAACGGGCGGAGACAAGACCGAAACAAAACACACAGCACTGGGAACACTGGACTCTAAAGGTGACATACACACACTACCTGTGGTACTCCTGCAGCGCTCCTTGTGTGAAACCATTTAAAGCTGAAGGGAGCTTAATTATTACTATTATTATTATTATTATTATTATTATTATTATTATTATTATTATTAGTAATAATAATAATAATAATAATAATAATAATAATGATAATAATAATAATAATAATAATAATAATAATAATAATAATAATAATTATATTTTTGTTGTTGTTGTTGTTGTTGTTATTATATAAAACAGTAATGTTTTCATTGTTCTGTGCTACTAGAGCAGAGTGGCACAGGAAGAGCCAGGTGGCAAATGTAGTATAGGTACATGCTACGGGCATCACCCATCAATAGAGGCATCACAACCTTTACTTAACATTTGAGTATTTTTACTAATGTTATCAATACTATTATTTTTGTATGTTACTACCTATATACAGCCCCAAATGTATGGTAATAACATAAACCCAGCATCGCATTCCTCTGGCATATCAACCCACCACCCCCTTAACTGGCCTTACCTGAGTGAGTGACAGTGATTGATGGTACATGCAAAATGTCAATATGTCATAAATATAAATCATGGGATGATGATGAGATGATGATTTGTTATGATTACTTTGATGCAAAAAATGCAAGGCGAGACTTTCTCAGTGATTTTATTTCTGCCCAAATGTGCCAGACATTTTAACAAATGGCACCTTTTTCTTTCTGTAAAATTAGGCATAAAATAACCTCCAGTTATTTGACCTCCTCTGCAAAAACGACATGTGAATATTTCATCATATCCTGTGAAGAGTTTTTTTTTGTTTGTTTGTTTGTTTGTTTTTCTCAAGTATGGCAGTGCTCGAGGAGGCATCTAGTTGTGCCTGGCACAGATACCGTGGGTTGTTATAGTCTGTGGGAAACCTCAGGTGTTGTATGACGTACAGCATTCAAATCCAGAAGACGAGCCAAATGACTCCTCAGAGGCACAAAACATCTGGTAGATTTAAATAAGTCTATTGCTTCCTTATGTGTTGTTATAAGCAGTCTAATCATATTCAGATTAAAGTTTCATTATTACTGTAAGTGGGTTATAAAACTAGTTATCATCCTATAAATCATTCTTTTTGAAGGAGGTGGCAGTGCGTAAATGAAATTTTTATGAATCTATGTCTCAACTAGTTTATTTAATATAGAATTCACGCAGCATTTTGCCTAAAACCTTATTTATATATAATTTATGTTGTATTTATACTATATAATTGATGTAATGTCATTTGTGTCTTTAAAACACTACGGAGCGTCTGTGTGAGTGTATAAACACATTGATTGATGAATGGATGATGCAAGAGGCACCAGCCAAATCCTTGCCTAGGGCGTTGCATTGGTCAAGGCCGGCTCTGTGTGTTACATTAGCTGTTTCTTCGTGTCTTCATTTAATTATAAGACCCTTAACAGACTAGCAAACCAGAAGTAATGGAAAGTAATCACATTACATGACTTTAAAACCTTTTGATTAAAGTACAGATTGCATTTCAGAGAAATATGGTGAGCTGTACCAGAATACATTTTTAACGTAAGCCTCCCAAACCTAATTAAGATCGTGTCATAATGAAAGCGCCTAGTTGATGGTTTGGGTTGATGCTGAAGAATTCAGAGTTTGTCCTTGTTCTTCATTATTTCATGCTTTGTGCAGTGTAAATGAACTTTAGAATGATGACGCTACCACCATCATGCTTAACACTCGGTATATTATTCTTGGGGTAGAATGGCTGCACTTTTCTCCCAAGAGATTGCATTTAACAGGGAACTGTAAGCTGTACCAGAATACACTTTTAAAGTAAGTCTAACACTAAAATGGTCCAACACTTGGTCAAAATTATGAACAGTCAAAAATATGCATTGAAACACATATTTTAAGAAAGCTAAAGAACACTGCACTAATTTGCAAAATATGGGTGGGGCCTTGTGCGTGGATGGGATTTCTGCCATTTACTTGTCTGTTTGCATGGATACTTCTTTCCAGATGGTGTCTGTCGTGATTATTACTTGACCAATTACTTGTAGATCAAGGAATGTTAAATGCCTGCACAACTTTGGAAAATGAATGTCCCAGATGCCATAGAATACAGTGTACAAACATAAATGTACAAACATAGAACCAGAATGAAACAATAAATATCAGAAATGCAATAGACTTCTTATGTGGGTGGTAGAGTCAAATGAAGATGTGTGAATATTTCTAGAAGAGTGTGATTTTTGTGTATCTGAGTGTGCTTGAGGTGTGAGGTTTCAGTTCACGACTTGTGTGTTCAGGAGTCGGATGGTCTGAGGGAAATAAACTGTTGCAAAGTGATGGTTCAGATGGTCTGGTACCTTTTTGCCTGATGGCAGCAGTGAAAAGAGAGTATGTGTGGGATGGGTGGGGTCATGGGGGATAAAGGGGAAAGAGACCCCACAGATCTTCTCAGCTGTCCTCCCTATTGGCTGTAGGGTCTTGCAGTCAGAGACACAGCAATTCCCAAATCAGACAACAATGCATTGGCTCAGCTCTCTGCCGTCCGTCTGTAGAACATGGTAAGAATGGAAGGGGAAAGATGAGCTTTCCTCAGTCTCCGGAAGTAGAGGTGCTGCTGGGCTGTGTTGGCTATGGAAGTGGTGTTGAGGGACAAGATGAGGTTCTGTAGAATGTGAAAATTTGGGGTTCCTGTCAATTGCTGCAGCTGAGCTACTGACGAATTGGGGTAGTCATCTTCACCTAATGCTGTTTGGTTTTGTCCACATCCTGAGACAGGTTGTTGGTTCTGCACCAATCTGTTAAGCTTTAGAACCCTAGGCCAAATTTGACTGTAGTCCATATGAAATCAAAAAATTACAACATCAATGACCTTTATTATTGTTGTTATTTATGGATTAGTATTATCCCTTCTTAGGACTTTTATTCTGAAATCATTCTTGTTTTTCTCTTTAACCCAATGTTACACTGATCCTGAGTTATGAAGCTTAAAAAATGGCATTTAACTGCTTGCAAAGTGTAGATTTCAGGTTCTAAGAGATAACTGCTGCAACTCCTCTGTGTATGCTGACATGTCATTTTTGTTGAGACCCACCACGATTGTGTCATCAGCGAACTTGATGATGTGGTTTGTGTTGTACTTTGCAATACTGTCATGAGTCAGCATAGTGAAAAGCAGTGAACTGAGCACACAGCCCTGGGGGGCACCGGTGCCCAGTATGGTGGTGCTGGAGATGCTGTTTCTGATTCTGACCAATTGGGCCTCTTAGTCAGGAAATGTAGGATGTAGGTTGTATTCAGAGCCAACAGGCTCAATTTTATTTTTAATCAAATGCTGAGGGATGATGGTGTTGAATGTTGAACTGAACTCAATGAACAGCATTCTGATGAAAGGGCCTTTTTTCCAGGAGTGGAGGAGACCAGGTGGAGGAGTTTGGTGGTTATGGTACAACCAGGTTTTAACCTGATAGTTTGAGGTTATGATGAAAAATTTAGAGGTAGTCCTTCTTTCATTAATCCACTTTATGCTCCCATCACCATGCTTAACAGTTGGTACAGTGTTAATGGGCATGAATGTCTTACTTTTGTTACAATTCCTGTGGGCATTGTAGACAAACCACTCAACCTTTTATTCATCTGACCATAAAACGTTCATTCGTTTGCTTTAAGATGTTGAATTTGACACAGGGGTTTCCTTCCTGGATGGAAATTAAAAATAAATGTAGTTTTGAGTTCTATTTACACATTTAGACATATTTAGACATACGTTCATTAATAACAGACAAACGGATCAATGTAAAGGTAACAACCACACAATTGGGTCACACATTATTCACAAAAGTGGTCATCTACAAAGCAACAGAAAGGGTTAACATGTCTTGCCAAAGTGACCTTGAGGTGTCTACTAATGCGTTGAGCTCACTGCTTCACAGTGTGTTTTATCCATGGTTATCTGAGAGGAACGGTGTAAAACAAACATTTTATTCATACCTTCTCTAAAATATAAAGCTTAGTTTAGACGTGAAGCTTAGAACAAAAGCTTTCTTATCTGATAAAAAAAAAATAATTCAGTCAGAAATCAGAACATGAATGTGGATTATTTGCTATAGAACTTTTAATTGAAACTCCACAGTGACTTTCAGGGTCATGTGACTGGCTTTCTACTTTATAGTTTTGTGGATGCATTCAGATGCAACTTGTGAAAGTTATTCCAAGGACAGTCTGTATGGATCAATGCCAGCTTGGTCTACAGTAGTTACAGAGTGTCAGAGAATATATGAATTGTAAATATGGGTAAAATGAATGTGCCTATGGACTTTATCACTTCTGTTTGGGTCAGCAATTTGTGTCCTTGTAATAAGTTTAAGTTTAAATAGCTCATTTATGGGCCTGTGGATATTGTTTGATATTGCTTTTGGCATCTGTCCTAATGAGACACAATTAGAACCAATTACATTTGGACTTAATTGATAATTGATGAGGTGAAGTAAATACATCATAAAGATTTTATGTACAGTAACATATTCGCAGTGGAGATGCCAGAGAGCCACTGTAATTCACATTTTCCAGCACTTATACTGTAATGCTTGTTTACACAATATCACAGTAGTATACCACAGTATAACAGTATAAAATCTACTTTCCTTACACTATTTAGCAATGTGTTCTCTCTGATCAGCCAGAGGGGACCCCACCTTTGGACCATTGTCAAGTATTTTGAAGAACTTTTTATAAATGTCCTTGTTGGTCAAATTATTATAAATAACATGTCTAAATTCTTCCATCTGAAACCAGTGTAAAATTTCTACTAATATTTAAATTCTCTTAATTTTAACATCTCAAAGGAAGCCCATCTATAAATTGACCTCCTGGTCTCCTATAAATACTTTTCTAATTTTAGTTAAACATCCCAAGTATGAAAGTATGAAAACATCCCACAAAATTTGAGTTCTAAAGTTTAAAGAACCTTTACTTCACAATAATGTTCTTTCCCAGTTTGAAAGTTCTTCTGTAAGAAGAACCCTTTGAAAGTGTAAGACACAAAACACATTTAAATTGTTAAAAAATGAAGTTATTTTTCTACAGTTGGTTGTATGCTTCAGCAGGCAGTGCATATTTTCTGCCCAGCTCCAGGGGCCTGGGGTTGTGGCTCTGATCCTTGCTCCAGTCAGTCCAGTCTGTGAGGAGTTTGGAAGGCTTCCATCCAACAACACGTGGTAGATGAACTGGCAATGCTAAATTGCCTCTAGATGTGAATATGTGAGTGAATGATTGTGTGTGGTTGCCTGTGATGGACTGGTGCCCTGTCCAGAGGGTGTTCCTGTCTTGCATCCACTGGTTTCAGCTGTTTCAGGATCTGCTACGGTCTTGTTGAGGAAGAAGGGGATAATGAATTAATTCTGTAACAGCCTCAGTGTGTTTGCCTGTTTATAGCTTTTTCACACATGAACACATGAAAAAACTAGAGAACCAGGTGCAGGCATTATCTGGAGGTGCCCTTCACACATGTAGCAGCTGGAGCTTGTCCGTGTCATATGTAGGAAA
Organism: Acestrorhynchus altus; assembly: GCA_034509495.1. Taxonomy (NCBI): domain Eukaryota; kingdom Metazoa; phylum Chordata; class Actinopteri; order Characiformes; family Acestrorhynchidae; genus Acestrorhynchus; species Acestrorhynchus altus. The sequence goes on along the minus strand of CM067512.1, from coordinate 6,180,364 downwards.
GTACAGGAAATGTTCTGCGTGGCTTAGACAAGGGTCAGCCTGTGTAGTGCATGCAGAGGCCAGGGCATGCTCCACTGTGAATTCTGTGGAAAATGACCTGCTCTTTTCACACACGGGCTCACAGACATCACCTAGACTTCATACAAGGGAACTGGCGTGATAAAGTCCATTAAATGTCCTGTTTGGCTTATCTGTAGGTTCTGGCAGCTTTCATTTCTACCGGTCTACTCATTATGCATTCCCATTTAATTTTTACAGAGTTACAATAGAGTGCATTCTACTTTGCACTGATGACTGCTATCTAGGAGTTCAAAGAAACTTGAGAAGAAAGGGTTTCTATATCTATATCTATTCTTCTTTCTTTGCAATGGCAAAAAGTGAGTGGCCACTGTTCAAGTATGACAGGAAAGGGGCCAGTGAGCTAATGAAACACTCAGAATAAGCTATTATAGTCTGTGAGACAATCTATTTCAAGTACCATTTTGTCTCCCTCCACATCTTTTTTTAAGAAGATCCATGGATCAAAAGGAGCACGTCGAAATCCTCTTCTATATCAGAACACTTTTACTATCATTAAAGAGAAACTATTTATTAGCGTACATGATTAGAACAGATAGAGCAGACGTATTCATTCTCCAGCTAAATATATAAATCATCTAATTTAGCCACACACGCCTCCCCTGGAAAACAGAAATGCCTCAGCAATCATATATCATTGTGGCATGAATAGAATGGAAAAATATGCCCAACACCTATAAATCATAGCCTAATCTACTTTGTTGCTAAAGCAACACCGGGAATTCGGCCTTATATTTGAAATTGCAGGTGCCCATCCAAGCAGCACTGCAAAATGACATTAATAGTGGAGTGGGTTGTAAATAAATGACAAGTGTCAGTCTGCTTTTCTGTTTGCTTTTCTCTTCATATTAAAAAGCATTCACAATAAACATGCACGAGACAATGCCTCAATGTCACAAGTGGCATGTTTTCATAACTGCTGTGTTTGATCAAGACTGTGCAAATATTTGTGCTCGGAACAGTGTCGTCTGTAATTAATAATCATTTCATTTCAATCAATGAAACAGGGGATGTTTACATCCACAGCATTTGGTTGAGTGTTTCCTAAGCTTAACCTTGAGGACCGTAGACCAATATTGTGTGGATGTTTTCTAGTTTTAGGGTTTTATTCACAAAAAAAAAAATGTATTTGTAGGAGACAGTCACACAGGGCAGATCTTGTTATTTTCAGGAGATTCCAGGCGACTCATTAATTCATTTCAGATGTAAATTTCAATATTTGTCTAAATTTGTATAAAATCTACTGCTCACCTGTACTGTTTTGTGTTTTAACTTATACAGACTAAAAACATTTTATATCATGAGTGTTTTTGGGCTGAAAATGCAGAAATTATTTTTTATTTTAGTTATTTGTATTGATTAGATTGACATGCATAATAATAATTATTATAATGTGTAATAAGTTATTCAAAATACTTGACCAAAGTCCAAAAAAATAAGGAAATAAATAAATGAAAACAGAATGTCCTTTATTATTTTTGTTATTTATGTGTCTAATTCATACATATATTTAAATTATATTAATATTTACATCTCTAATGAAAACAAATGTGCCTATGATCTCCTGAAAATTGCATCTGGCATGTAATATTCATGGAGTGTCTCCTATAAATATTTTTCTAATTGTTTTGGTGAATAAAAGTACATCAAACTGTGAAAACATCCTGCAAAACTGGCCTAGCAATTAAAGGTTTGCTCGTAATGAAAATTAAAAAAAAAAAAAAAAAAAAAGTGGAAATGGCACCCACTTGTATAACGTCTCAAGGGCTGTCCACCTCGGGTCACAAATACCTTGTCCAAGGTCAGCAACGTTCCTGTCAGCACTGCTTGTACCCGCAGGAATCAGAACATGCACACAGGTTTTGCTGTTGCTGCAGAATTTCTGAACTCCCCTCATCCCTTCCCTCCTCCCCAAAAAGAGAAATAAAGAGTGAGAGTGAGAGTGAGAGTTCATATGCCATTTTGTTTCGTAATGTCTTCATGCCTCTGAGTGATGGGTTTTGGGCTTGAGAAGTGTGTCCCAGAGGATGGGGCATGAATGTCAACAAGCAGGTTACAAAAATATGAGATGTGAAATGACAGCGCAAATCAAAAGAACATACCCTGAATTATTAAGTACTGCATTAAGGCAGGGATGTGATGATCGCACTCGCAATAAGAGTCTGGATTAAAATGGCTTCTCATAAGGATGCGGCTCTAACAGACTGAATGATTATGTCTTGAATGTCAGCTGTCGGTAGATGAGGCATTAAAAGACCGTATCAAATATCAGATACCAGGTGGCACAGCCATCTAAGTGTGGGAGGATCGCAGGTTCAGTTTCTGGTGATGCCACAGCCATCTGTACATGTATGTGGGTAGAATGGTTAGAAATGTTCTGTTGCTGTGGTAGAGAAATTTTGGAAAAAGAGGTTGGCAGGCTTCATGTGACTCTACAACCATATTGTAGATTTCACCCTTCCAGGATTGGTGGAATGGTGTGATATTACAGTTCTAACTGGGTGGGATTCTAAACCAGAAAATTCCCAAGTATCTGTGGCGTGCAGTTTAAGAGAAAAATCCTCAGTTCCTATGGAATCATCTGGGATGATCAAATCGTGGTCCTATGGTGCAGATCTTGTCCTGATTTATAAAAAAATAATAATAAAGCATTAAACATGAATACATTTTTGAAATATGAAGCAAATATTTAGAAATATCTAAATGTGTGTGAAATGTATGTCTATGAGCAGGACCAGAAATCAGTAGAATAAACAGTCCTGCATGTTGGTTCAGAAGGTTCACACATGAATAGTTTTACTATTGCAGCAACAGTGGCGAAAATCAGGAACAGATTATAGCCATCTAATCCCATCTCCCAACACTGCAAAGATAATACTATTTTTATTTGCACCTCCATGAGATTTGCGGTGTCGTCTAAGCACTAATGTAATTGTAAGAGCATGCTCACTACTCTCCTGGGCTTAATACTACACATGGCACTACTACACACAATACTCCACAGACGTGTTATATTAGTACATATATATTGTAAAGCTTGTTAAGAGACGTTCAAGTAATTTTTTATTTATTTTTTTTGCTTTCTAAGACAGTTTTACAGCAAATACTTCAATATATCTTATAGCGTAGTCTGGTGTGACTGGTGTTATACTGGTGGGTTATACTGTGTTGCCTGTGTTTAACTTGGTGACACTGGAGTTCAGTCTTGCTGACAGAGAATCTGTGAGAATTTGTCTCTGCTGTAGATTATGTGAAGGCTCTTTAAACTTAAAAACGTTCATACATCCTAGCTGTCGAGGCATCGGCCCTGTATGTGCGTTGCCATCCAAGAGAGCCCGGTTGGCCTTATACACTTGTGATTCTCGGTTCTGGTGGCTCTTCAAATGCATTGCTTAGAACCTTTAAATTGTAACTGCAAAACATCCTACTTTACACCAATACATGGCTGTTCATCACCTGCCATTAGAGACACTATTATGAACATGTCAGCTTCGGTATATTATGCCTTTCATATTGTGGATTTGCTTGGATTATGGCTCTGAAGTGTTTTATTAAGCATTGACTGTGTCCTTCAGACAGTCTGACGCCCCTGCATTCAGACCAGTGGAGCGTCTCTATCCTTTATTGTTGTCTGGTTTTCATTCATAACAACTTCACATACAGTAACACTACAAGCTTAAGAATTGTTCCGGAAAGCAGGCATGTTATCTCTATTTTTTATTGTTATTATTATTATTTTGACAACTGAATAGCCTTGCTATCTCTGAAGCGGAGAATAACGGTGCCCACGGCTACTGCCTTCCCCTTCTGCTGTCTTGGCAATTTTTTGAAAACGGTGACTAAGTCCTTTCAGTGCACAGTCTTACTCCTGCAAGGCATGTGGTGGGACAAAAGGGAAAAAGGTGATTGGAGGAAGAGTAGCTCTAGATATTTGGAATAATGAGACCAGTCTCCGTTTAAAAACCCCCCATGTGGATGTCCCACGCTCTGTGTCCTGTCTGAACACAAGAACACAAAATGGACTAAGGCAGAAGGCCCTTTCTACAAGGCAAACTCACGGATTCCGAGACGCTGTTGAGAGTGCATTGAACTGAAGTAGATTTTCCTACTGTCAAAATTGCTTGTGACACAGCAGTGACCTCTGCATGCTCATAAGTGTCTCATAGAAAGCATACGATTAGAGGAGGAGGGCATTAGATGAGGCAAGCCAGTCAGACACACTCCTACCCTCTCTACCAAACAAGGACACTGAGGCTAAGGGGGTGGGGGTTGCTTACTTATTAATGCTGTTGACTGAACAGTATTAATAAAATAAATTCATTGGAAAGCCTTGTTAAAATGAAAAAAAACCTAACAGCCTTGCCCATAATGAAGCAAAATGAAAAGCTTCACATTACACTAATTCAGGGTGTGCCACTGCTAATGCACTTATCAGTGGTATGTGGAAATGCAAATCATTCACTGGATTATAGACTGACATTTCCATCACATGATTAATACTGCACTGTATGTGCTATATTAAAGAATAAAACCTGGATAGAATGACAATCCAATGCCCTTTAAATCTCATTCCATATCGTTGACCTACAGCCGTATGAAATAATAATATTCAGAATGTTGATGCAGACCACTAGAGCTTTTAGAACCCAATAAAATCAGTTAACAGTTGAGTTAACTTGCTGTACAGTGTTGAGCCCAGTCCAGTTCACTGGGTTAATTTGGCACTACTGATTCCAAACAGCATTCACAATGCATGATTTACTACATTCACAGTTCAATGCTGCAGCAACGGCCATGCCATTGTCTATCGTGTTTTGTCCTGGATTGCTGAACCTCTTACAAGTAAATTAGTCTGGGATTGGGTGTATGTTTGTAAGAACCTTCTCCATTCATTGTATTTATTATAAGGGAACACGATTCTTTTATAGCATCACTCCAAAGAGGCCTTTTTGAGAGTGTACATTAAAAAAGTGATTTATTGGGGCTACTGAGAGGTGCAGTTATCTAAGGTTGGCCCATCATCAGAATATTGTGAGTTCAGTCCCTGGTGATACGGGGCCAGGAGTCCAAGAAAGCATAATTGGCCTCTCTCTCTCTCTCTCTCTGGGTTAATGGCCATCCTTCTCACCCCATCACTCAGCGTGATACTAGCCAATGATGATGTCACTTAGTGTTCTCCTCTAAGCTTGTTTTGCTTCCCAATGATGCTGTGTTAGCTGCAATTTCAGAAGGTAGATTACATTTTATTTAAGATGAAAGGTAGATTAAGTAGTTCAGCTTGTAGCTTCTGTTTGTTTGTGTCCAAGCTTCACCGCTTTCACTGCTAAAGCTTGTCTAAACTACACTGAAAAGTAGCTTATTTTACAATTACAAATGAAGCAATGAAATGCTTTGATAACTCCCTGAATGAAACAAGATAAAAAGATAGTTATAGGATTTATAGATATAATATATGAGGTAATGAAATAATACTAATGTAAGACAAATAAGCATAGAATAAGATAAATACATCCAGATATACCGTATAACCAAATATATAGAAAAAAGTTGTAAATAGGCATAAAGTGAGAGGTGTAATGAATGAATGAATGAATGAATGACTGAATGAATGAATGAAGTCCCTGTCCTGGTTCAGGGCCCAGATGGCTCTGCCACCAAAATTGGCCTACGTGCCAAATACAGACATTTTACATTTTGAGCTGACAATGCAATTACTTTGTTGAGTTATTAGTAATTAGAATGATTAGAATATTCATAATAATACATTCTTCAAAATACTTGACAGTGGTCCATATTAAATGAAAAATAACAACATAAATATTCCTTATTGTTTTATTATTATTAGAAATATTATCCGTTCAAAGGACTCTTATTTTGAAATGTGATCACTGAGTGAGCAAAAATGACGGCTTCTCATTTTCATTTATAACCCAAAATCTTGGTCAGTGATATCATTATCCCCGACACCTCTTATTGATTGAGTCTGTATGCAGGTTGAGCATGTACTCGCGCACAGAGCAGTAAACATGCACTGAAAGCTCCTTTGACATTTAAACTGGGATTTAATTTGGTTTAAAAGCTCACTGACAATTCATAATACATTGTGTCTGCAATATAGGGTAGATAGGGACACGTAGTTTGTCGTGGGATCCTGAGATACGAACCTTAGAAAATGGCACGTAACTGCCTGCAAAATGACAGTGAAAGAGAGGTCATTTGAGAGTTCATTGACTCTATTCTGTGCAATACATTGAATATTACGTCCCACTTCCTGGAGCTGGAGTCATGCGATTCGACCCCTCTCAAATTCTTCCAACTGCTCGAATTGATTTGAATGCGTCTCTTGCAAAGGATGCCACTATAGCACTACAGCAGGTTATAGTCAGTCCAGTAGACAGATAAGACCCGTTCTTGCTTACATCACATGAGCAGTCAAGCGTGAAACATTTGCATGTCTCACAATGTCAAACCTACCCACCAAGTTTCATTCCTGTCAGTTGTTTCCTTCTGGGTTCAGCACTTTCTGATGTTGAGTGTATAATCAAAGAACAATGTTGTTGTTTTGTATGTTTGTTGTTTTTGTTTTTAATATTTTGCATATCCCTCTGTTTGAGGGATAATTTCTCAGAATAATAATGCTGTATGGGGGCTTATTTTGTCCCAACACCTTGTTAAAAAATCTTTTTGTAGGTTTCTCCTTTAATACGTCACCCATCTGTTCTTGTCTGAATGATACACATTTAAATCAAGTGCCACATATTCAACGCATGTCTCAGTATTGACTGCTTGCACGGATTGCTGATTGGCCTCAGTTCCAAGTCACTCAGGTCATTCACAAGCCCAATCAGCTGTCCATTATCTCATGATTGAGTTTCATATAGGGTTCCTATCCGCTGCTGCCAGAAGAAGAGATGAGATGTTATATTTAGAAAGAATTGGCTTTCTGGTAAGCACTATAATCATACAAGGGCCTTCGCCACCTGTCCTGTTTGTCAAATACAATGTCTAGCTAACCAGCATAAATTCAGCAACTGTCTACCTCACGGCTCCTGCAGAAGAACCACAAATCTCTGACAAGCTCTCAAGTGTGGAGAGGAAAAGTGAAGAGGGGAAAGAGTACGCTGTTTTAAATATATAAATAAATACAGGTTTCAAAAGAAAAGAAAAAGTAAAAAGTGCTCCTTTCAAAAAAGCATTCGCAATCTTGTGCCGCAGCATCTCACCATGTGGCAAGATGATGACTCTGCTGTATAGGAGTCAGTCCAAAACAAGTGGAGCGCAACCCTGCCTGCAGTCATTTGACCACTCTGATGGAAATAACACTTGTATCATCAGCTGCATGGAAAACCCGGAAATAGTACATTGTAACAATGTCAAATCTTGGTTCCAAGGAAAGCATCACATGCAGCACGTTGGACAAACAGACAAAGGACAAATGTAAATACATCTTGGATGGCAGTGTGTGGGAAAAGGACCAGAACACCATCTTATTTGAGAAGATGAGGGCATGAGGACAGCGTTGTGCTCCAGGTCACATGACCTGGCATGCATAAATGCAGACGTTTTTCAATCAGAAAGGAAGCGACGTATTTTTCACACAGATTGTTGGTTCCAGTTTGAAACTGGATTAGCATCAGGGCTGCAGCGTAATTGGATTTATCACTGTGGTTCTGCATTTGCACAATTGATAAAAGTCATACTAGGTAAACAGCCCTGATTCAAGGTGAAATGTGGAAAGCATGTTGTCCTGAATGCTACTGCTTGTGAATCGTGAAAGGGTGGGTAATATAAATGTGTTTAATTGTTTGCATTGATGCACCAATTTGGAGACCGTTGGCCAGTGCATAAACCCCTTAACCCTCTCCTTTTCCAGGAATGCCGTAGCATGGTTGATCTCTGTTCTCTGACCCCAGGATATGCAAAAAAAAATAATTACTGTACCTACCAGGGATCAGCCATGGAAAGTCCCACTGCTGGAAACCTTCTTGCTAAAGGCTTAAACAGTTCCTGGTTAAATGGTTCTTCATATCAATGAAGAATGTGCTGGATGTGTGAGTTGATGGCTCTAAAGCTGTAAAGTGGAATTTGACCCTAGAAACACACAACTAACCCCTTTAACTTCATATGATATCATAAAGGTACCATGATCCTCGGGTTGGTACCATCCTACTGGTATGACTGGAATCACCTTTAATTCCATTAGTTCATCTAACGTGCTTCTCCCAGCACACAGTGTGTTTCTACACCGTCAAAACACAGCAACACTTGTGTTAATGTAAAGTAAGTAAGGCAGCAGTTCCACATTTTAATGGTGCAAAAGCTATGGGAGCCGGGGTGTATCAGTGGTGCTGTTTGAAGGTGGAGTATCAGCTCCATGCTGTGGGATAAGTGCATAGTATTTTGTGTTATTTATGTTATTCGCACACACGCACACGCACACACACACACACACACACACACACACACACACACACACACACACACACACACACACACACACACACACTTGCCTGGTAGGTGTTTTATTTATTAAACATTATTAATTTCTGTGTAGCTAATCCTGAAACGAACCACTTGTAAGGACTGATAGTGAGGGTCTGACAGCGAGGGTCTGAAAGTGCAGTACTGCTGTTCTGCAGCTGGATGGTACCGTGGGTGTTTTGGGAATGCATTGTTGTCCTGATCATACAACATGACCTCGCTAATGCTCTTGTTGCTAAATACAATTCAATAATCAGAGCAATACTCCAAAACCTTTTGTCCGTATAATGTATATTGTTCTGATCTAAATGCTCACATAGGAATCAAGTACGGCGCATTCAATGCACGACTGTGCTTCAGTGGTTTCCCGCTTCCAATAGTCTGTAAAAGGTTGGGTGGCCTTTTATGCTGAATAAGTCGAATATAAATGAGGGTTAAGATCATTTTTCTGCATTGTTGATTGTATAATAAAACATTGAAGAATGACTTGCTCGCTGTTTGTGTATTTTGCAGTCTGTGCTTTTGAGTTTGTTCTGAGGACTCAATCAAAATAGCTTACTGGGAACAGCAAGTGCCATGATGGAAGCCGTCTAGCTGGGAACAAGCTGAATCAATTTGGGTTCAATCTCCAACACTCCAGAGATGCTATTTCAGAACTCTTTAATCTCTCAGATACTGCAAGTGTCCGAGACGCAGTTGGATGTCCAAATACAAGCATAATTGGTCTTTGCTACCTCAGTAGTTTTTTTTGCTTTTGAATGCTTTCCAAAACTTTTAAACCTGGACTTTTAATAACATTTTCGTCCGGGAAAGCCACTTTCCATGCCATATGTTTCTAATTGTGCGGAAACTGTTGTTCTTGCTGATCACGAACTGAAACTTGCTTGCACAAACAATTTCTGTGGCCTATCGCTGCTCCACAACAAACAAAAGAGGGCTGGGAGATAAATCAATGTAGATATGAAGTCAAGAGTCCCCAATTTGAGAGAAACTAGGTCCACACTGTAAATAAGTCAAATATGAGCATTATACTTGTGTGCAAAGTGGCTCTATCATCAGTCCCTTCTGCATCATTCTAGATCTTCTGTGTCTCTCTGACTTTCTTAAAAGGCACGACTGTGCCAGCCGAGGAGCTTCTTAAAGATGCCCTAGAATGACAAACTGTATTTTCCTTGGAAGAGATGAATAATGAGAGTTCAATACATTTCATTGATGTATTGTGAACCTCAATGTTGTTTCTTTATTCAAAACAAAATCAAACAGGACAGGAAAATGGGCCAATTCCAAATCCAAAGTCTCAAAATTGTTTTAAAGTTGTACTTTATGTTTGGTTTAATTTATATATAGTCAGATGGTTTTCACTGGTGAACAGCAATCTTTAAATCTGACCACAGATTCTCAGTTGTATTAAGGTCTGGGCTTTGACTTGGTCATTCCAATACATTTACACATTTCCCCTTAAACCTCTCAGCTTTAGCAGTATGCTTTGGGTCATTGTCCTGTAGGAAGGTGAAATGCTGCAACATAAATCTTCCCCTTGACTCTGACCAGTTTCCCAGTCCACGCTGCTACAAAACATCCCCACAGCATGATGCTGCCACCACCATGTTTCACTGTTGGTGTGTTCTTGAGGTGATGAGATGTGTTGTTTTTTGTGCCAGACATACCGTTTTCCATGGTGGAAACCTACATACATACGTTTCGGGAGTTTCCCACATACCTTTTGGAAAATTCAAAACAAGCCTTCCTATGCTTACCTATTTTTTTCTGTAAGTGTTTTTTTCTGGCAACTCTTCCATAAAATCCAGCTTTATGGAGTGTATAGCATAGTGTGGTCGTATGGACAGATACACCAGTTTCTGCAGCTCCTTCAGAGTTGGTCTCTGTGCTGCTTCTTCGATTAATACCATCCTTGCCTGGTCTGAGAGTTTTGGTGGGCAGCCCTCTGCTGGCAGGTTTGTTTTGGTACCATGTTCTTTCCATTTCATTATAATGGATTTTATGGAGCTCCAAATCATCAGAGATTTGGATATTTTTTTTTATAACCCTGCCCTGACGTGTACTTCTCAACCGGTTTATCCCTGACTTTTGAGAATATATCTTTGGTCTTCATGGTGTTGTTTGATTAGTGTGCCTCTTGCTTAATGGTGTTGACTTCTGAATTTGACAGGTGACTAATTTGCTGGAGCAGAACTATTTAGGTGCTTCATAGCAAAGGGGGTGAATATGTACATGCCAATTCTGTTTATATATATATATATTTGCTTATAGCATATCATGCTCAGAGGAAACAAAAAGAGGATGTAACAACTGTTATAATTCTGGAGTCATTCACTACAGTGTCAAAAATATATAAAATTATATTAAGATATGGGTGTTATAAAAATTCTAGCAAAAGTTTTACCAAGAGAATTGAATGCCACATTTTCCTTCCTTCCTTCCTTCCTTCCTTCCTTCCTTCCTTCCTTCGTCAATCAATCACTTGCCCCCACCTTTAAAAGGCCTTAACTCACTTGCCCTTTCATTACTGTACAGATGCTGTTTCGCCTTCTTCCTTCCACCCTGCCAGTCCCGTCCACGCCGTTGGGTCCACCCCTGGCAACCTCGCTCAGAATCTGATGACCACACTGTCTAGTGTTCATTTTTTCTCTCTCACCTCACAACTTATACATTCCCAAGCTGTCCCTTTAGGCAGCTTCTTCTTTATCATCAATTCACGTACTGATATCGCACAACTTTGGGCATGTCAGTGTATTTATCAAGTTAATCAATAAATGCATTTTTTTGGAAACTGACTTTCTTGGTTTGACTGTGTTTGTTGTACTGTGTTAGTCTTACATCAAACAAACCTGATGAGATTTGGCCTTTATTTACTTTATTCCATTGTTGGAACACCTGCCTGATTGCTGATTCATAAGTACAAGTCATTGATTGTCTGGATGCAAGATATGCTTCAGTAAACCCTCGGGGGAACCGTCAAAGACTGACATGAGCAATGAACATTGCTAACATCACCAATGCTTCTCTTATTTTAGAGCTGTGCCTGCTAGGAATGTATTGCCATGTGCTTAGAGTTTCACTTCTGGCAAGGTTTTACATACCACATCCACTGATTCCCTTCATCATCTGTTTTGACTGTTTGGACTAGAGTGGACATGCCAAACCCAGCTCTTAAATTAGATTAGCAAGTGAAATTAGTCACGTCGAAGACCGTCACCATTGTTACTGTGACCGGGAAGAGAGGAAAGTTTCACTGCTTAGGTTTTCCTGTCGTCCACTCTTAATGAAGGGGGTTGTTTGGTGAAACCAGTATTACCTCCCAGCTAAATCTGAACCTACAGTGTATTTCAGGCCCTGATACATCTCATTTGCAAGTGAAATAAGTAAATACTTAAAATGCAAATGAAGTACATTATTCACATAATGTACGGGGCAATGTTTACTTAAGTAAACGCTGTGTACATCAAGAATGGTGCAGTAAGAAACCTGGTAGAAAGAGATGTGTGTAAGGGAACCATGCACAGAAGAGAGGAGAAGACCTGTCTTTTCTGTATTTTCTATTCAGCTGTTATGCAATGTTGCTCATGCGTACTGTGTGGTGAATCGGGCCGGTCATGGAGATTAGGTGATTCCCAAAGTTTGAATCAGGATGAAAACAAGCAGCCTGGGCCATCCCTGTACATGTGTGCACATGTATATATATGTGTGTGTATGGCTGTTGCCCGAGCCGCTCATTCGCTGCCAGTCAGGAGCAGGATGCCAGCCTCCCATCTTCTCCGCCACTGCACCCCTGGCGACAGCTGTTCTCTTGCTGACTACTGGCTGGGCACATGGTGCGCCACAGCACCCAGCGCTCCAAAGCCGGGTGCCCCCGAGCTGTGACTTAGGCATGCATGTCACAGCCCATCTCCATCACACTGCATCCCTCCCTCAGTGCTACACAAGCAGCAGCAGCAGCAGCAGCAATGCTGTGCGCAAGGACCCATGCCAGGCTGATTGGAGATGATGAAGATGATGAGTTTGGGAGTATAGCTGGTGCGGCTTTGACCACAATAAGTTCATCTGAGCAAAAGCAAAGTCTTAACATGACAGAAACAGTAAAGTGTGGTTGTATTTAACATCATCAAATTCTTACAAAAAATTTAATGTGTCCATAGGACTGGATATAAGCTTTAGAGTTCAAGAGTTCCTATTGTAGTTCTTCTATACTGTTAAACTGAAATGACAATATTATTGTATATAACTGCAATTATATTTGGCAATAAACCAGTAAAATGTGGAGGTTCAACTCTAACTGGATGGGCCCGCAAATGTATAGATAGACATTGGCACTGAGCTGTGGAGCAGTGGAACTGTGTTCTCTGGAAGTTGGAAGTTGGGGAGTTGGAGACTGTGGCTGGCAGAAAAGGTTTGCCCCAAAAAAGAAAAATAAATAATGAGGTGATGACAAATATGGTGGTACGAGCAAGGAGCAGCTTGTTATATGTACAGGGGTTGGACAATGAAACTGAAACACGTCATTGTAGTGTGGGAGGTTTCTTGGCTAAATTGGAGCAGCCTGGTGGCCAATCTTCCTTAATTGCACCAGTAAGAGCAGAGTGTGAAGGTGTTAGCAGGTAAAAGCACAGTTTTGCTCAAAATATTGCAATGCACAGAACATTATGGGTGACTACCAGAGTTCAAAAGATGCAAGAGGTGTCTGAAAGGGATGTTGGGATGCTAAACCGGGTTGTATCCAAAAAATGTCATTCCCAAGACGAACTGATGCTGTATTGGCCACAAAAGTAGGCCCTAGAACACCATACTAATAAATTATTGTGGTCTTAAACCAGGTTTCAGTTTCATTGTCCAACTCCTGTATATGCTATGTGTTGTGAAGTCACTCAATAAAATCAAAGAGTGCCATTGCTTGTTACATTCACATACAAAAAAAATGAAGAATGAGTCGTTGGAATCAAATGAAACATGAATGTTATGATAAGTGATACAAAAGATTGAATGGATAAGTTTATTGTGGAAACCTCTACAATTGAAAGGAGTCTCTAGTACCCTGTTGGTCTTCTAGTCTGGATATAAGATGAGATATGGTTGGGTATGGAAGCATACAGACATCCTGTAGCATATTTGCTCACAAACTACATGCTCATTGGTTGATGAAGCTGGCGTCACTGCTGATCACATAAATGCTTATGTGACAAAAAATGTGGTGACCTGGCAGGCCAAGGAAGTGGCTGAGATATTTCTGGGAAACCCTTGCTGTACATCGACAACCATTATCCTGCTGAACATGCAGTTGGAAGCCCTGCCATAAGAGGCAACATATGATGTCCTCCAGATATTGCTCAGGTCTTAGTGTCTTTCCTATCACTACTAGACCTAACGATATGACTGTCAAATGAAATGGCTCCCCAGATCATACACCAAAGGCAGGATTGAAGCGCTCAGCACAAGGCCTCCATACTTAAACCCAGATCCCAAACAAAACCTGGATTCATTTCTAAAGACATTATTCCTGTCTTGTTCACCCTGTGTTCATGGTGAGGAGCATCTCCTAACAACTTGATAAGGACAGTCTAGATGGCAGACAATTTGTCGACAAGACCATCTTACTTCTCTTAGTCAACTGAGCAACTGAGCAACCTTTGCATGTCTTGTAGAGGCATGTCTCACAATCAACAATCTCAACAAGATGTACACTACCCAAAAGTAGTAGCACTTTAATGCCCCCTTTTGCCAGGACACAGTGTCTAGTCAGAACTGCATGCTGATCTGAAATGTCTGACTGGGTGTGTTATTTATCTGTTTCTATACAACATCTACACAACATTTTTTTTTTACAATATTATTTTTTAGATGTTCTAGTTGTGCACTCAATCTGCACCAATTAGCAACTATAGCAACAAGCACACCCAGTGCTTTATTTGAACTTATATGAGAAGTAAAAGAACTCATCAACACTTCCCATAATCTTAAAGGTTACCATGAAGTACATCCGTCTTTCAGTCAGAAACAAAGTCATTTTATGGTGCTTTATGCTTTTGTTTCATAGCAGTCACTCAGTGTAGGCATCAATAGCGTTCCTGTCAAGATGATACAATGTAGTTAATCAGCTCCCAGGATGTTATAATAGTTTGCCACTCCTCGCAGACAGTGGCCTAAGTATTTCAATTGACATCTGTCCAGAATTAAAGTAGTCAAGCCTAAAGAAGAACTATTTGATTGTGTTTATTATAATACATGAATGCTATATAGGCTTAATGGTCTTATTATGGAGCAGAAAAGATGGGATAACAAATTCTTTTCAGGTATAAAGATAATGCTTCATTTTAAACAATGGCAGGCTAGTGAAGTTCGGGCCCAAACTTGTAAAGACAAAACCCGAATAAAACGCTGAATCATATATTAAATAATCCCTGAATAAAAAAACGTCTCAACAGAAATTTGTATCCACATGTATTTTGTGTGGCCTCATCTCAAAAAGTCTCCGCAAACTTGTCTAACTTTCTAGCTCTCTGCCTGCTCTCATTTGAGCGGGCCACACAGATCAACGGCCTGTTGAATATTACAATTAGTGTCAATATTAGAACGTCAGAGAGAGCTTCAACCATAACACAAAGGTCTCAGTTCTTTAAACTGCAGTGACGTCTGGAAATGAAACAGGTAATCTTCACGTTTTCTTTTATAACTGCTCAAAATAAGGCTTTGCCGAAAAGCCTCTCTGGCCAATTGCTTGAGGTAATACGCACTGAAGCAGCTACGTTGAGGATGTGTGTGTGTGTGTGTGTGTGTGGGTTCATAAGGAGCATACACTGAATGCAGGGACTGAAAAGGCAAATCAATAGATGTAATCATCCACGCTGCCATGGATAGAACAGCATTAAGGAGCACCTGATAGTGGTTTACAGTGTATGTATTATTGGGTGCCACTGGTTGAATGGGGAAAAGCCTGTACTGGCTCAGAAAATGAAAATGGCTTGTATTAATCTCATCATTTCCAACTAAGAATTTAATTAGGGTTGAGACCTCAATTGAGGTGCCAGACGACTGTAATCCAATGGCTCCACTCAATATACACGTCCATTTCAATTCAGTTGTCAATTCAGCAAACACAACCTGTTGGGTACTTGTCGGGGTCTTGGCAATGACAGACCACTACCAACAGACCACTCAATAGCATTAAAAAGCACCAGACAACGTAAGTAATGCATTTCAGCTATGTATTAAATGGTAAAGACATGTGGTACAGGTTTGTTAAGTGTGAAAATGTGCTCAGAAAGGTGCTGAGAAGACTTGAGGTCGAGCAGAGTTCAGCAGCAGCACAGTGCTTCTGGGTAAGAAACAGTTCCTAATGCATGATTTTCTGCTTGTGCCTCCCTGAGGCTAGATGCAGAAAGAGAATTTGATCTTAGGGGCATGAATCTTCTATACTTTCTTTAGATATTTTATTGATTCCTTTTAGGTCAGGAAATGTTAAATATTAGTTTATGATGATTTATTATCTCTGCAGAATTAATGGCATGTATTTTATTTTTTCTAAACACAATAAATTATACATTTTCAATTATTTGCTCCAAAGTCATATGAGCTTTTTTTTCACCATGTCTGCATTTTACACTGGGAATTCTGGTTTTCTCTACCTCCCAAAAACACACATGGTCAGTGAACTGGTTCTGCTGCTAGAAGTGTATAACTAGTGAATAACTAATACCTGCAAGTTCCTTCATCGTGTACTTCACAGTATAGCTGCAGCAGAAAATTACACTCAGATCTATATGTTTAGTCCTGGGTTTAGATTTCTCCTGTACAACTATGAGGTCATTTAAGATCATAATAATAATATTGTGCTACATGTTGATGCTTGGTGCTAAAAGCTAACTGGAGGCGGAAGTACAAAGACACTGACAGGGACAGATGCAAAAACTGTGACAGGGACTGGGATGACAAAACCAAATAAGGGTACAGGGACAAGAACAGACACGGGCACAAGAACAGGAACAGATAAGGGTAGAAGGACAGACACAGGCTGATACGTGGGCTTAAGCCCAGAACTGGTGAATGTCCCAAAAGTCCTTGGAGTTAGTCTGGGAACAGTTCTGGAGGCTAAAATCCTGACAGGCTCCGCCTTCTAGGCGGGAACAGGGGCGTCGCCCCCGCCCCCTAGACCAGAATGCTAGAGCAGGCTCTGCTGGCTGAACAGGAACTGCAGGCGGGAAGCTCCGCCCCTCGTGCCGTGACGTCATCGGAAATGCCGGTGAAAAGCTCCGCCCTTTGTGCCGAGACATCCGCTGGAATGCAGGCGGGAAGCTCCGCCCTCTGGACCACGACGTCAGCAGGAGGCTCCGCCCTCCAGACCACAACGTCATTGGGAATGCAGACGGGAAGCTCCGCCCTCCGGAACTACTGCCATGATTGGTCGGTCTTCCTGGCAACTATAGAACATGATGACATCACAGGATGAAATATTGAGGAGCATTATGAGCTTCAGAGATCAGTTTGTTGGACGGAGAGAGAGCTGAACACACACATTGAGAGAGAACCAGACTCTTAAACTGAGAGAAAACCGAATTCTCAAACCAAGAGAGAACTGAACTCCTAAAAGTAAGTCATTAAAGCTTAAATCAGTTTTAATAAGTTCTACATTTTAAATGACTGATCCAATGCTTAATAAACATGTTTTTATTTGATTTAGGATCTGGAAAAATGATGGACATTAATCTGTCTCGTGGGGAATATCCCGAGTTGCCATTTTCCCGATGGCTGGAGCTCTTTCCTGTAAGTCTGGATGTTTGAAACATAGTGGAAGAAGAAGAGAACATGAGTTGATCATATTTTATTACAGAATAATAAACATCATTTTATTCTGTACTTGTCTCTTACATGTAGGCTGGAGTTATGAACATGGCAAAGAAGGCCTGGATTAAAGAGCTGATGGACTATGTGGAAAGTGAGATAGAATTTAATGAAAGTTTGATGGAATCCTGGAGGATGGACAAAGAGACCAGGTTGAGGCAGAAAAAACGACTGGAGAGAGAGTTGGAGATGATCAAGAAGGAAAGAGAGAGCAAAGAAAGAAAGATGATGGAAAAGATGGAGGTGATGTTTGAGAAAGAGAAAGAAGACATGAAAAAAGAAAGTGAGCAGGACCTTAAAGAGATCCTGGAGAAGATGAAGGAGGCAGAGCGGACGAAGAAAAAGAATAAAAAGATAGTCGGCAGGATAAAGAAAGAGATAGAAGTAGAGATGAGGAGGATGGAGGAGCTGGAGAGGGAGATGAATGGCAGAATGAGACAGAAAGGAGAGTGAGAATTGTGTTGTTGATGAATTTCAATAAATCAATCTGTTATTGGCATTAAAATGTTGTCGTGTCTTATTTTGTGATAAAACAGATAAAACATCATAAATGTAAAAGTGAAACGAATTAAGCATCAGATTTCAGATATGAAGTGAAAAGTAAATGTCTTAAGAAATGCTGCTCAACTCAGATCAAGTAGTTTGTCTTTATTGTCTTTAAAGTCACATAAAACTATGTTGGAGTAAAACGTGGCCGATGGGGCAGCGCTCAACAGCAGCACATCACACACGACTACAGGAAACAACAGTAAGTACAACCACAGGACAACCAACACACATATGATAATCAGTTAACAGGACAATATTCAAACACTTCTTATGGACTGACATTGACCACTTACAATCTAAACCAATATGGATGTGTTATATTTGAAATGTACTTTAAAAATTCATATTTCACCCAGTTAAAGGTGGTAGTGTGTTTGTCAGGTCAGAATTTAGATTGATATGTGTCACCATCCTGGTCTCAAGAGGAATTACTACATCTGTGACTAAAGAGCCATTTCTGATTTCACACAGCTGTGTTTTCTTTGTCCCCAGGTGTTTTGTCCATTTGAAAAAAAAGTGGGGTCTCCCCACACACATGGGTCTAGGTGGGCCAAGTATACCTGTATTTGACTGAGTGGTGCTGTGTCCTAATTATGCACAGATTACTGAAGGTAAAGTCAACCAAACCCAAACCTTCCTCTAATCATGAGCTCAGAGTCGAATGTGAAATTCTCATCATTACTGCAAGAGTTTACGTCCATTTCTACGTTTGGTAGTGGATCAGCAGTACGATTTTCCAGAATCATTTTGAGACAGAGGTGCATCACTCTGTCCACTCCAATTCGCCATTTTCCCCCACAGAGCCTCTTTTTAATTCCCAGAATTCAGCAGCAAATGCAATCTGAGTGTTTATGATCCACATTTAAAGCATCATCTTAATCAAATGAACATGTATAAAAGCATGTTTGTGGATTATTCCCACTAAATTATTAGATTTATGGGAGAGAATCATGTTAGATGTTACAATGTTAGAAAATAACACCGTTCGTGAACAGCCTATTAATGACATATCCATGTCTTAATGCCATTTCATCCAACTTTTGGGCTTTTTTACAGGTTGGAGGAGTAAAATAATAGGTAAATTCAACAGTGGGGTGTGTGATAGAAGAGAGCTTTTTAATGATTAATTGCTATTCATATGGAATCAGAAAGCATAATTGAGACTTCTTATCAGAAAAAGTGAACTTATTGGTTGATTTTAGGTTTTGCTGTTCTTTTAACTGTTAACTCTCTGTTTTATGATGCAGCACAACTAGTTTTGGCTTCATGGCAAATGGAAAGAAAAGGTCTGGTTGAAAAAACTGGTATGTTTAAAGCAGTTCAGCAACTTTGAAAAATGGATCAAATTAGACAAAATCAAACCCTGTTCTATAAATATTACACAAACAATCATACTAAACATAAACAAACATCTTTTACTGTATTATTTGTTAAGTAATCTTGAGTACTGCAGAGAAGCTACCATAATGTATAACTAATTATACTTGATTTTCAACATTCTAGTCTTCATATCTCAGGATCAGAGTAACCTACAGACATGAACCACACGATAAACTAGAAGATCTATATAACTATGGAGTTCTTATCATTATGTGATGAATCAGTAATTCTGATCTGGGAAAACAGCTCAAATCCATTCATTTCCAACTGAATTAAATCCCAGTTTAAATGCCAAAGGAGCTTCGAGGGCATATTTACAGTTCTGTCCTCATGTACTTGTTCAACATGCATTCAGACTCTGACTGATCAGTGAGAACGAATCCCTAATTTTCCATGTCTTACAGTCTGAGTATTACTGATTCTGCATTCCTGTTCAACAGTCTTCTCCCACAGATCCTTTGGTCATTTGTCATTTTTTTTCCTTTTCTCGTGGCTCAAAATCCAACCATGTCAGAGGCAGCACTGGATGAAACATGCAGGGGTCTGTCAGGAGCCCATTTCACAGATCACAGGTGAGGATGGTCTCCCAGCATCACTCTACTTATGAAAATGAGGATGGCGGCAGTAGACTGGTAGCAATGAGCTAATTTGCAGGAATTTCACAAAATTAACATCTCTTTCAACACTTTTTAAACATGCATTTACTATAATAACCATGGAAGGAGGAACAGGACTCCTTCCAATCTAACATCTTATAAATTCCATCTCTACCTTGTCCATGTGTCTATGACAGTTTTCGCAACCCTGCCCAGCCCGTCTCCTCCCTTTTAACCTTGTCATCTATCATTCCTGACTGATTCTCAGGAGGCAGCCACAAAATAATGTCCAAAACGTCCTGTAAGCCCCCCATAACCCCTTACTCTCTCCTTTCAAATCACCATAAACTGAACGCTTGCCCATTCAGCAAATAATCAAGTATTCTGGATGTTATGTTGTTGTTATAAATGCCATATAACGCTTTATTAATTTCTAATTGGCTCGCTCTTGATTTTGCATTGATCTGTGCCATTTAGAAAGTGAATCATTGATGTTAGTCATGACCTTTCAATTGATTTTTCCTTCTTGGACAAAATTCACTCAGTCATGTTCAATCAGTCATTGAACTGATAAACAATAAATCATGTAAAAACAACTAAGATGCCCATAACAATCCTTTTTCATGCACATGTTGCTTTTTTCGTGTTTACTGGGTCATAATAATCTAGCATGTTCAGACAGATAAGGTCAACCTACCCTATATGGACAAAAGTACTGGGATGCCTTATGAAATCATAGTCAAGGGCATTAAAAAGTTACAAAAAACAATCCTGCTTTTGGATCATTGCTGTGAAGATTTGTCACTGAACATAGTTAGTGTGGACAGGACCCCACCTCATCCCCTTCTCCTCAACTCATCCCAAAAGTGCTGGGTGGAGCACCATCATTCCAGACAACACAGTTCCACTGCTCCACAGCTAATTGCTGGTGGGCTTTATACCCCTCTAGCCTATGCCTGGCATTAGACATGGAACCAGTACTTATAGTTTGACATAGATCTGCTTCTGAGAGTCTGATTCTTTTGGCGGTAGTTCTCCACAGAGACTTGACCAGAGCTGAATGTTTACCATTTTCATTCATGGCATTTAGCTGATGCTCTTTTCCAGACTGACTTACAAGGTTATTCATATTACAGAGGTGGGCCAGAGTAGTGTTAGGAGTCTTGCCCAAGGACTCTTATTGGTGTAGCACAGCATAGTTGCCCGGACTGGGAATGAAACCACAGTCTCCCATGTGGTGCAGTGGCTTCTTGTTAATTGATGTGTGACTCAAACATCTATGACACCAATGGATTCAACTGAAAGTAGCTAAATGCATTCATTAGGAGTGTCCACAAACTTATTTTGTGTATTTTATGGGAATCAAATAATAAAGGTTATTAAAAGCAAGTTGATGTTTACCAGATATAGAGCTTGTATCTGAATTCGTTTTTGCTGATTTTCTTTTGTAGAGTTTTGCTGTAGGTTTAATCTAAATAAAGAAAACCAATAATGTTGAAGCTAAAAACATGCTTTTCAAACTCTTCAAAAATCAGGATGAGGAAAGTTATAGGTCTTTTTTAGAATTTTTTATAACTTGCCAATTTAATCATTACAAATAACTCATACTCTGGCTGATTTGATCAGGAGTTCTGAGATATACTGCATTTTTAGTCTTTATTAGCAAAAGAAAAACAAAAAGCATTAACAAAATTATAGATGCAAGCAAATTCTGTCACTTACCTGACTTGTCCCTCTGGTCTCGTCTTTGTTTTGTTTATCTCTCCTCTGCTTCTGAGAACATGTCCTGTCTCCGCCCATTCCCAGCTGTGTTGGATTTGTAACCCTGCCCCATCATTATCAAGTCCCAGTCTTGTCTAATGTTCTCTGTATATTTAAGCCCCTTGTTCTGAGTCTGTCCTTGTCAGTCTTCTTGTCTACTCGTAATGTCAACATGTCTCATCATGATGGTTAGTGTAAGTTTGTGTTATCTGTTAATAAATACAACCCTTCACGTACTTGCGCCTCCACCTACCTCTGTAAGTTCCACGCACCTGACAAATTCATACAAATATCTGTTTACATCTGTTTATATTTACATCTCTTCATTTACAAACGAAGAAAAATATGAGGAGCCTAGGATCTCCTGAAAATAACAACATCTGTTTGCATTATATTCACGTGCACTGGGTGCAGAATTAGATGTAGTTTGAGAAGGCAGTGGGAGTCTTTAATGGGCGCATAAATATGTTTAAAAAAATATGTTTCAAATCTTTTGGCAAATGGAAATACATCAAACTACTAAAACATGCCATAAAATTGGTCTAGGTTTCTAAAGGTTAAATTGGATTTTCTAAAGTCTCTGATTGCCTATATTCTCTCTTGATTTTTTTGGGTTAAGTGACATTTTACCCTATGGAACTGACAATAAGCAGCATTCCCTGATCTCATTTTCTATTTTCAGCATATCTGGAAATATAGTGTAACCAACATCTAATTTACTGCAACTAAATCTATCAGCGTGCTCACTGACAGCAGCCAAAACCAGTGAAGCACCACTCTATGAAACCACCTACCTGCTGCCTCTGCTAATGAAGCCGCCATACCTCCAGTGGGCTCCAAGGTCCCTGGAGTGGCACTTAGTTTCTGAGAACATCACAGATCGGCCTGGGGTTTATCATATTCATGTGTGACATTAGAACACCCCTGGATGATCAAACGGAATGGAATTCTGAGGACCAGCAATATTTTACTGCACTTTCCAACCAATTTTTTAGGGGAAAAGGTTCTGACGAGTCTTATGTGGATCACACCTTGACTCATCTCTCGCCTCACACATCGCACTCTATCACAGATATTACATCATCAAAAAAGTCGAGCAGCCAGTGACGGCTGGCGCAGGCATTTGGAACTATTGTCTCTGTCTGATGCTGGCTGCTGTCTTTGTGCCTGTCTGAAGAACGAAAATATCCACTGCTTACTCATTCAGGCCTTCAATATATTTATATTTATAATATTGATATCTATGAATGATATATATATATATATATATATATATTATATATATATATATATATATATATATATATATATATATTTATATATATATGTTATATCTGCTGATCTGAAACTAACTTCAATGACAGCCTTGCTCTTACTGCCACCGTTGCCTAGGGAACTGCTCTGCTGCAAGTCGCCAACCTGGGAATGAATAATGTAAACAGTTGGATTTAGACCATAATACAAAACAAACGCTGATAGTCTGTTGATTATCTGACCAGATTGTGACCGTGTGAACTAAGACGTCAGTAGTGGGTCTAAACTTGCAAGCTCAGAACAATTCCATGCTTTTTGTTTTTACGATTTTAAATGTACGGTGAGTCGAGATGGGTCCCAGAGGCGATTCAGCCAGCATTAGCTCAAATTAGGTCTTCCTTTCAGCCATCCCCCTGCTTGAGAAGCAAAACATGGCTGAAAATTGACAGCTGGGTGACAATTAAAGAGTCCAGACATTTGCAGGCACCGGTGGGGGGAGGTTTTCTTGGCTGTCAAATGGCTTATTATATGCAGCCACCTGGCAATGACTCGGGGAGCAGACATTCAATTAAAAGGCTGGAATGTTTATGGTTTAGACTGTTTACTCTCATTCAGAGAGCAGCTATTCTTGGTTTCATTCTTCTTTTGGCTGTAAGAGATTTGTCTTCCTTGGGAAAAAAATCAAACAGTGAGGACATATAATATAACCTAGTTTGCAGAAATAGAACAAAGTTAAATACTAAAAAGGCCTAAATGAGTTCACATAGTTTTATGGTTTGTGACGTGTCATCACACAAATGTGCATTATTTCCAGAAACCTGGAGTGTGGTTGTATTAAGCCTGATGGGTTTCTTAGAGAAGGCCCTTTTTCTTGAGACAGCTGAGACTTTGGGTTCGAGATATGATGTTTCCTCCAGACCTCCAGACCTGTCCATTGCTACAGCCTCTTGTTTAATGACATGTATGTGTGTGACTTAATGCACTTAATCAAGTTATACCTAATTCAACAATTCAACAATCCTTATATCAGCAATAGAGCTGCATATCATCCATGTGCTGCACATTGTTAAATGCTGTCTCTATGTAAATGTGTAACTCAGATGTTTATCATGATTTTAGCCCAAAAGTTAGCGTGTGAGGGGCAACGATCTGGCCCTTTGATCGCCCTTCAGGCCAGTCGGAGCATATCAACCATTTGTATTTATTTGCTCTCCCTTCAACAGCCAATGAAAAAACTGGTACAAAGGATGAATGAATAAAAGTCGAGTTGTAAAAAGATCACAGTAAACATCAGTGCTGTTTCCTCATTGATAGCTTGATCTAGAATGATCAGCACGATAATATGAAACAAGGCTTATTTACATTCTCTTCAGCTCAGTCCTTTCACAGAAAAACAGGATAAGTGAGTCGTTTCACTGTTATATACTGGCCATATCTTCACAATGTCTCTTACAATATGCAAATATGAACATTGCATTTAAGAGTTCTTAACAATTATTTATTAATGAACTGGTTTTAAAACAGATAAATTGCTTAAACGGCGGTGACCTACATTACTAACAAGCTCCAATATGTACACACAAAATGACAAGGGAAATATTATTAATATGAGAATATGAACACACATTAACTACATGTGTATATATATATATATATATATATATATATATATATATATATATATATATATATATATATATATATATATAATGCGGTTCCCTCATTGGCAGTTTTATCTAGAATGAAGTATCAACCAGTGATGACAATAACAAGGACCATCAGTAGATCCATGTTTATAAAAACAGGACAGAAGGGGAGATATATAAATACTCCCTATATTATTTTAAAATATATATATTTTTATTTTTTTTTACATAATGAATCAATACAAAGACCACACCAAGGTGTTGTAATTCCATGTTAAATCTGAGTTCTCTAGGTAACACAAGGTAAATTTTAGGGGATTTTTGAGCAGCAGGTTGAAGTTGAGTAGTGTGTGATCCCTAGTTGTTTGGTCTGCCATGAATATGTTTTTAATTCATTGTTAAAGTCAGTAAAACACAGGACGTGTGAAAGACCCAGTCTGTTTATAATCTGCTACAACGTACACGAGGCTTAACCAAGACTCATGAATGCTTGTTTAAGCAATGGTGACTCCGAGATCAATTTTTGACCGCACTTACAAATGTGAATATATATATAATTATTATTATTAATCCATAACTCTCTTTAAAACAAACTGTGTCCTTGATTAATGATTAGTACCATGATTAATGAGTGGTACCAGTATGAGTTCATAATTTAATCAGTAAAGTGATATGGATTGAAATACATATCATTACTGTCACCTAAAATCCTTTTATATATGGTGTTGGGAATAAAGGAATGGAGTTGTAGATGTTCCTAATGGTATCTGTGATGATCCATCCCATGCAGCTTGAATATTCTCATGCAGTTTTTGCAGATTTTATAGACTTTTCATTTGGGGATATTTCTTATGACGCAAATGGCCATGGCTTGGTATCTTCTGGAGAGTGTGTTCAGAAAGTGTAGGACCACTGGTTGCAGGACCTCATTAATGTAACACTGTGCCAAAGAGCCAGTACTGAAGACCAAAAGTAATCATACAAAACTGCACTCCACATCATGACACCAGGCCAACAAACCTTAGCTCATTGACTATGTGTGCGCTTTGTGTGCTTCCACACAGATTTGTTGGTCAAAAGCAGGAAAGCAGGACTCTTTCACTGAAGATGACCCTCTGCCATTCTGAATGACCCCATGACAGTCTGGCATGACATCCTCACTCCTCCCAATGTGAACGTACATGCATACTATTGTACATACACAGGTGTTTGTGTCCTTCCTCAGCTGTGAAAAAAAAAAAAAAGACAACCCAAAGCTTTCATTTTGAAAGATGTGGAGCTGATTAAGAAGAGAATTCAACCCATCAAATCCACCCACAAATGTGGCCTACAACCGAGAGCAGTAACAGTGTCCCAAATGTGTTCAAGTTCTGGAAATCACAATATTACCATTTAATGATATAAGTAATAGTCTAGACACAGAAAGGGTGAAGGTGTGGAAAAATGTCCAGAACAACACTGGCCTAAAGCAATGGGAGCTACAATAAAAGCAATAGTAATATATTTGTATGTGTTTATATGTTATGCATATAAAAAAATATAGTGCTATATTAAATAAACTATACATACAAAATTCATGAAGTCTCTGACTTTTGCAAAGTATTACAGGTGGATATACTGAATATAGCAGCCAGGAAGTAGAATCACATGGTGTTTCTACAGAAGTGGCCTGAGCTAATAATGTGGTTGTTTATGACTGTATTATTTCTCACTGTGATATTATTCAAGCCTTTCCGTTTTTGGAGACGTTGCATCACACAGCTCAGTTCAAATAGAATTGTTGCAGAGCTTCAGATTACATCTGGCTTTCAGCATTATCATTTTTTATTTCCTCCGCCAAGGCCTTCTTTTTTTCATCCAAAACACTTTCATTTGAGCAAAATTATATCCTGCTCCAATACACGGCCTGGCCTTCTCCGTTGCAGAGGAAGCAAAACCAAGTTAGCTGCAGACCTAGTGTTGATAATTAATCACTGCTGTCAGGTAAATAAACAGCTCTCTCTCTCTCTCTCTCTCTCTCTCTCTCTCTCTCTCTCTCTCTCTCTCCTCTATCTCTCTCTCCCCCTCACTACATAATGAGAAATTATTTACTGTGTCTTGTCGAAGAGCCGTGTATTCTTTTATTCATCAGTGGAAGTGGCTGCAACAAAGCTGCAGCTAATGGTAAAGTAAGTCTTTCCCGGATGTCAAATTAGGGATGCGACAGGAAAGAGTTTTGCTGCAAAACGCTTGCCTTGTTCAAATTAACTTGGGTGGTGCCAACACAAAACCCACACAGATGTAGTGATTAGCACTTTCGACTGCCCCACAGAAGCCTTCTGTTATTGTTTGGATACAGTACGGCACGCTGCGATAATTCAATGCTGCGATCAACAGACAAAGGGATTTGTTGATTGTCCCCAAATAAAACAATGGTCATTAGATGTTGCAGCTGTTGTGAGAAGGTTTGAGATGAGATTGGATAACGAGATTATGACCACAGAATGGCCATAGTTTATCAAGTGTCTGTCAGTTTTCATTTGTCAGTCCTAAAGGTCAATAGATGCAGATTTGCTGGACTGTTATTGAATAAAATATTAGTGTAGAAGGTTCTTGTCATTTTTTTTTTCTCCAAAATGCTGGAATAGCAACAACCTACCAGCACTTTACCAACCAACCTCTTACCATAGCAACCACCTAGCAACCATTTAGCAACCACCAACCAGCACATTTACCATATCAACCAATCCCTCTACCACTGCTTAGCAATCATTCATCAAGACATACTACCTACTTACTCCTTATCCACCACCAAGAAACTCCTTTACCATGCAAACTAACCTGTAACCAACACCTATACCATAGAAACCCCTTAGGAACCCCTTAGCAACCTCCCAGCATCACCGTAGAAACTGCATCATGGCAACTGCAAAGCGACACCTTAGTAACCATCTAACAACACCTTAACAACCACCAAGCAACAACTTAAAAATCAATGGCTATATCATAGCAACACCTTAGCATCCACCAAACAATACCAGCATCAACATGTATATCACAGTAACACTGCTGAGTCATAGTCATACTCACACGTTCTACAGGAGCTGCACTCTCTACATTAGTCTTTTTTATTGTTACATCATTTCTGCATCTTTTTCACAATTTTGTTTTTCATCTATCCCCACGTGAACCTATATGACTTTTACATGCAACTTCATTAAAAGTCTTTAGGAGTCCAAGCATCTGGGGCCTACCAATTCGACCCAAGTGCACCATATGCCCAAATGTCTCTTACTAAATTCAGCTACATTAACATGCACCAACTGCTGACATAGGTGTTCAAATGCACATTCACAGCAGGTGTAATCTCCATAGACCAGCTGTGTCAATATAATAAAGTGCTCTGGAGGTCTCCATGCCAAATGCCAAGTCTCAGCTAGAGTGATATAGTAAAGTCCACCAGCACAGGGCTGTGGAACAGTGGAACTGCATCCTCTGGGGTGATGAAGCTGCCTTCAGTATCTTTGAGTGGCTTTTGTGACCCAGAACTAATCATTCAGGATCAGAATCTGGCCTTCATCAAAGCATAGAGGCTGTTATTCCTTACTTATAATTTGGAAGAAACATTAGATGTGCAGGTGTCCACAACTGTCCAATGTTTCTGGAATCATTTGGTTCAAGGCAGAATTACCCCCTGGAGAGGGTTCCTCACACATTCATTCACTCCCTGCTAGGGACAATTCACTTACACACTCATAGTCAATCCACCTATCATGGGATTTTGAGAATTGAGAGGAAACCAGTGGGAGTACCCAAAGTGAACACTCCTAACATCTCAATCACTCTGCACCTACCTGCTGTGCCATCTTGCTATTGCATCAGATGTAGTATAAGTAAGGCACATTTATGCTCAACATTTAATACAGACATGGATATGGAAGCATATGAATATGAACCAGGACCACTAGAAATTTTGTCGCCAATAGTTCAAGCAAAACAAGACCATTACCATATGGACATGATGAAAAACAGACTTTGGCAGAAGATAAACGTATTGTGGAAGCACAATAAGTAGGAACTGCCACACTTGCAAAGTTTTTACTGGCCTCACACCAATGCCATTCACAATGCTTCCTCTTTTGTCTTTTATAAACTAAATATATTATCATAACCTTCTTTGTCTCCACCATGTTTGTCAGAAACATTTGACTCTGAACTGCCCTGTAGTAGACTGCCAACATAAAGGACAAAGCAGTATGTAGGCAGTTAGACTGTTTGAAATATGTTCATATGTAAAGGAAATATACAATGCCTACACAATATTTACACATTTTGACATTGTTTAATAAATGGAATCATGTTTATATATATTAACATATTAATATTATATAATATCAAAACAATTACAAAAAATAGAAGTCTAAATAGGTGTCTTGTTGGCCTCCCTTACTAGTCTCTGGCACATTTGTATGTATTTATTTATTTATTTATTTATTTTATTATTTTTATTTATTTATTTTTTTTTAGGACAGCCTGCTGTAGGCAAATTTTCCCATGTGCAAAATGCCTTCCATTTCTTCATTATGGAATTAACTGAACTCCGGTGGAAGTTCAGTGGCTTGGATTTTTATGTATCCATCCCCTGACTTTTACTGTTCAATAACCTTTTCTCAGAGTTGCATGGAGTGTTCTTTTGTCTATATGATATATCTGTAGCCAAGACTACTAATTAAGCAGTGACATGACCTTCCAAACACAGGTTTCTTTACACTACACTTAAGACCCTTTCACTGCGCTCCTGTGATGTCCATTTCACCGTGAGACTACCGCGACCAGCTGCCTGTAAATAAGCCTGTAATAACAGTAGTAGTAGCAGTAGTAGGTGTAGTAGTATTTTAACCATCATACTTTTATTCACTGCAAAGTTTGGAAAGTGTTTATAGGAAACAGTCACACATGCAAGATATTGTTATTTTCAGTAGATTCTTGGCTACTCAAATGTGTCCTCATTTACAAATAAAGAGAATTTAAATATTTCTATGAATTTTAGCATCTTTAAACTTTTTTTTTTAATAAAGACTTTTGTAATAATTAGAAAGAAAAAGTATTTTTAATTTTAGTATTTATGTGTGCATCAATATTATCCCTTCTCAGGACTCCTATTCTAAAATTTGAACACTGTGAGAGCAAACAGTCCCTTCTCATTTTCCTCTATAACTCAATATCTGGCTCAGTGATGTCATCAGCCCCACCCACTCTCGCTGATCAGTCAGAGTCTGTGTGCAAGTTGAGCATGTACATATAGACACAGCAGTAAATATGCACTGGAATGCTTTTCATGTATTCAGATTGAAATTAAATTCAGTTGTAAAGGAGTGAATTTGAGCTATTTCAATAGAATTTCCTGCAGTAAAATTTTATAACATAAACAGCACTTGTATCCAAATAAAGAATTGAGGGCATTTTGCAAGACCATGATCAAAATAAGCATAATCTATACTCCATCTGAGAGCAAAGATTTCCAAATATCTATTCCAGCAAAGCTTAAAAAAAATTCTACAATCCATTCAGCTCTTGAGTGAGTCTCTGTCAAGCTGTAAACATGCAATTTCTTCAAAACCTGTCAGACAGTGCCTTCCTACCTGCACTACTGTATTTCACTAAGCTCTCCACTGAAGCGTTACCTGACGATCACGCACGTCCTGCAGAGTCGAGCATCTCGCGAAAATCCCTGACTTATGCTATTGCGAGAGGTTAATTTCATAATAACAAGACATGGCTCAATCTTGCTCAGGCCGTTTTCTCCCCTAATACCACGAGGAACTGTTTCCCAGCATTGCATCGTCAGACATGAATTTCAAATGTCCATGAAGGATAGGAGGCTTAGCCGGCACATCCCTGCACTGAATGGTGATTTTTCAGCTTGCTCAGCTTCTCCCAGGAGATGCATTGTTGGCGGGGGCTACGTGCCGTGTTTGACGAGAAGGAGCCGGCTGAGGGCTTCTACTCCAGGAGCCCAGGAGAGCAAGAACACACGTAGCAGCCTGTAGGGGGAAGTAGTCCAGGGACCCCAAGTTTGTTGCACAGAATACCACACGGAGGACAAGCGGCATCAGCTGCAGTTATCTAATCCATCAGCTTTGATAAAGTGGAGTCAGATGGTTTCTGATGGTCATGACATGATAGGAGAGAAAAAAGACAATGTAAAGTCTTTCACTCCCTAAAGTCAGATGCTTAAAGGGGCTATTTTTAACCGTGGGCTCTAGGCTGTGGTGTGTAAGGAAGCGTTGTGTGTAAAGAGCTGATGGAGCACTGTTAAAGTAGACTAATTCACCTTATGCTAACACAGTCCTGTGGAAAAGATAACGATGCATATATTACATTACAGACTTCCTGTGGCCTACTGTATCAGTAAGCACATCTCTCTGGGGGATATCGGTCTCTGTGTATGCTTACGCTCTTACAGTGTAAATAGCGAATAAATCTACATTGCTCCTGCTACCTGAATCGGAAACAGAATAACCAGCGTCTCTTTATAGCTCACTGAGAACACTCTTACAGCAGGAGCTGTAATTCTCCCCTGGTAAATCTATACAAAAAAAAATGAAGGAAGGAAAAATAACACATGATAATGAGCTCCCACAATGCGCAAAGTAAGAAATGATGGAAGCAAAATGACATCACCCTGGTGGCTGGCTATTAGACAGGCTATTAAAAGCATCATCACTTCATATTCAACTATGAAATGCATACACATATTTTAAAAGGAAAGCTTTCCAAGGACACAGCCCTCTATAATTATGGTCATTTAGTTTAATTACCATGATTAAATGTCATGGCCAAAAATCGACAAAATTATATCTCTTAGCACCAGGGACTGGCAGTGAACCGGCTCCACTTTAGGGCATTTGTAAATCAAAGTTCTTATAGGCACTGTTCTTGTCTGCCAATGTCATCCGCCGTTATCTAAAAGACCTTAAATTACCCCCAGAAATGCACATGCATTGTAGGCCGACTCATGATCATGTACTCAGTGCACAACGGTGCATACTCTAGTAATCCACAGCTGATCATACTGTTCATGTCTAAATCTGTAATGCATTGCTTGAAATGTAGCTCATTTTGAAGTTTCCACTGAAAAATCAAATGCAATGTGAATTTTCAAATACAGTCCACAATTTTTTTGAAACCACGACATTGCGGTTGGTGTAGTTTAACCAGTAACGACTGTGATTTTCTGGGGGACATGCAACCACACCAATAAAAGTCCTTGGGCAAGAATCCTAAAGTCACTCTGGATGAAAGTGTCCATCTAATTTAAACCCTGTTGAGCTGTGTTGACCTAGATATGCCATTAACATCTTTCGACATATGTTATTTGCTATCATGAGTAGTCAGGCAGATTAGGCACACTAATATATCAGGGGGCCATTATGGTTAACAGCTTCATAGATAGTATAATGTTTGATGTCACTACTTTAAATTAGCATGTGAAATAAATTGTTATGACATTGAACACTGTCGCATCTGTCATGATAATTTGCAGTAATGGTAACATGACCCTGTTATTTTAATGGGCATAATCTGTCATGAAAATGACATCATATGACATTTGTTATGACATTTTAATGGTATGGTTATGTCAGTGCTGCACAAAAGTATTGGGGCATATGCTTATTCACTGTTTCTTCTTAAATCAAAAATGATTAAAGAGTTTATTTTGCTGTCTCTACTCTCTAGGAAAGCTTTTTTACTATATTTTAGAGCATTGCTGTGAGGATTTGATTGCATTCAGTGACAAGAACCTTATTTGCGGTCAGAGTGTTGGATGATGAACCTCATTCTCATATCCCCAACTCAACCAAAAAGGATGGGCTGGAGCACCATCATAACAGAGAACACAGTTCCACTGCTTCACAGCTCAAAAAGGGGACGGGCTGGTTTACACCCATCTAGTTAATGCATGGCATTAGGCAAGGTATCAATAGGTTAATATTTATCGGCTGCAGAGAGTCCTATTCTATTGGCAGTACTTTTGCCACGGCTGTATAGAGTGATCAGACAATTGGCTTTGCATTGCTATATTTCGTTGCAATTCTACAGTTTTATTCTTCAAATATACTCATAATATCATTCTCAAAAAATAATACTTCCACACTGACTTTTTTGGATGAAATGACCAACCCATGTGTGGAGGCACCATGGTCAGCACTGAGTTTTAAGATTTCTCCAAAAGCTCTGGTGTCAGGGTGTGGGTTGCAATTTCGTACGATGCCAGATCACCTTTAGTCTTCATTACAGCCACTTTGACAGACCTACATTATGTAAACGATGTCCTGCAACCTCTTCTGAACACACGGCAGTACACTATTCCAACAGGACAACGCTAATTTGCATACTGCTGCCATCTGAAAAGCTTGAATTGAAGTATCGTCAGATTTATTGGATGCTCTATCAACACTCCACCCCTACGGCACAATCTGCAGTTTGAGAACATTCAAACTGCACGGGATGGATCATCACAGGACGCCATTAGGAACCTCTATATATTCCCAAACATCTAGCATGCTGCGTTACACCCAGCGCCATACTGAGAGACACTACTACGATCTACTTTGTAGATCAATAAATATCACCCTTATCTGTCTACATTTATAATCATCCACTGCTTCCCGGTAACCTTTATCTTTTTGTAAGTAAAGCACAGTGATATGCTGTTATATGGATTACAGCGCTGTGGTGTACCTGTGAATTGCAGGATCAGCACTGTGAATAAATAAGGCTGGAGGAACCACTGCCAGTTGATTACTGTAATTTTACAGGTACATTTTTACAGCGACAGCTATAACACCACTCCCCTTCTCTTCTTCCTCTCAACACATTCAGACTCTGTTACTGCCAAACACTACAGGTATACAGTAATGTGTCATGCAGAACGAAGTTTACCAAAGGACAAGTTCATACACTTTCTGTCAAACTTCCCAGGAAATCCTTGAAGGTTAAATATCATCACAGAATTGATGGCCCACAGTTCGGACCTCTCCATTTATAAGACTCCAGCAGAATGAAGAATGAGAGGGAATATTTAGTAAACTATGATGTTTGCCAAAAATCAATCATCACGGTTGCATAAAGGCAACTGTGGTCAGGGGCAAGGGATTTAGGATGCTGGGAACATCATTTGGAATGGCTCCAGAGGACCAATGTCCAAATTGAGAGAGAAGACATTGCTGTCTAGAAAACCTCTCTGTCATCCTGGGGTTTCTCTCTCTCTCTCTCTCTCTCTCTCTGTTTCTCTCTCCATTGCTCATTATTTATATATTTTGAATAAGAAGACTATTAGGTGTGACATCTGACATTAAACTTCATCTTCCGTGAGAGTACAGCTCAAGTGCTGGGGGGAAATATTGAGGGAGCAAATTGCCCAATTAGACTGTAGAACACACTTAAGATAGACGAGTGGGATACTCAAGTGTTTTCTCTCCTGCTGAGAGGAGGAGATAGAGCCTTGTTGGAAATGTGTGTTTGGTGTGTATGTGTATACCCCACTATTGCTTTTGGGGCCTCATTACACCTCCACAGAGACATGAAGTGAAGTGAGAGATGAAAGAGATTAGATGTGTTGGGAGAGGTCTGATGTTGCCATTGAAATTTAAGCCTAAACGTGTTTTTTTTTTTTACACTGTTAAACATTTTTTAGAAATGTTTATGTAACAGTGTAGTTAAATTTGTTAAACCTGTAAAAAGTCAGTCAAGTTTAAGGTTAATGTTTGGGGTAGGATTAAGACCACGGTGAGGGTTTGGGTAAGTACCAGGGTAAGGTTTGGGATTAGAGTTTGGGTTGAGGGTAAACTGAGGTGTAGCATTAGGATTTGGGTTGAGTTTAGGGGTAGGGTGGGGTTTAAGGTTAGGTTTTGGTTTGAGGTTAAAGCTACGATAAAGGGATTTGGGTTAAGTTTAAGAGTAGGGTAAAAAGTAAGGCCCTATCTACACAAGTTGTGTGTTTTTGTGTGTTTTTGTCGTTGCCTCTTTTTTTGTAATAACAGTAATTACATGAGATAATCACATGTCATATGATGATATCTTTATGGAAGGCCTTTGGCTTCTTAAATATGTAATTACTTGATGTGTACATACTATCACAAGTTTAATATCTTGATGAAAGTGATGAAGTTGTTATCAGAAATTGCCAAATTATTATTATTTTTTACTTATTTTTGAATGTGCAGACGTCGCATTCAAGATTTAGACTAGATTTCTGAACAAAAAGTTGCAGATTGGTGTCTATAAGTTGAGAATCAAAAAAATATATACGACATTGTATAATATAGCTTATTACTGTGACAAAATGTGTTAAAAAATTAGGCTGTCTTAATTTTTTGACTGATTTTACCTCTTGGAAACAGGTTGTCATAGCAGCTCAAAACTTGAAATTGTTTGTTCAGGGCCAACTTAACCAACATCTCAGGTAATAAAAACTGCTTTATTATATTGGATTTTAATAACAGCAGCATCTAAAACCAGTTATAAATTTTATAAAAGTATGATTTTCTAAAATGAATTACTCTCAGATGCTTCACTGCACCATTATTATTATAATTGGAAAGAGGAGGTTCTGCAGTTTCTACCCGTATGTGATTTGTGCCGGTGTGTCGAGGAATTCCTGACTTACAAAACTGAGAACACAAGGTGTGATTCTGCCCTCACTGTGAGGGCCGAGGACCGGAAGGGCCACGGTTTCAGTTTAAGGACAGTGTGAGAATTAAGGAAAGGGTTTAGATTAGGTTTTGGATTGACTAAGATATTTAAGGTAGCATTAAGGGGTTTGAGTTAAGTTCAGGGACATGATGAGAATTCACTTTTTAAGATGAGTCACGTATCAACAGTACATGTTTAAGATCGTAAGCATTCTAAAAATACAAACTGTTAGAATTGCTTTTATAGATTTGTTTTGGGCCGGTACATGCTTTGCAGTTGGTATAGTCCGATATTGCTCATAGTCCATTTTAAGTTTTCTTGACCATGACCTACAGCTTTATAAGTGAGCAATAAACTATGGCACAAGCAAATGGTCTGAAGAAGTACACAACCATTCAAAATTAGAAACTTTTTTGTGAATTTATCAACATCCGAAGCAACAGAATCCAGGACTACTGCCAACAAGTTATGGATCCTCAGGGAACATCAGATTCCTTTTGCTGCTCAAGCTGCCACACTCTTCTCCAGAAAATCGCAGAGCAAGAAACAAGAACACTCATCATAAATCCAGAATGGGAACCGAGCATTCTCCTGCTGCATTCTCCCACTGGCGGTTGGGCGTGAGTCAACTGCAGGCCAGCACAGTGCACAACTTAATACGAGTCTGAAGGAAAAGAGCCGTAGAGCTAAGGTGACCATATATTTATATATATATATATATATATTTTTTTTTTTTTTTTTTTTTTTTTAAATGGTCACAGATGTCCACTGTGGTAAGGATGGTGTTGCAGGGGGCTTCAAGTAGGCCTAAACGTCACACAGCCTCTCACATATGCAGTCCTGTTTTATCTGCCACGTGCTTCTAGCACACGTGTCTTGTTTTGGGCTTGTCTCCGCCCATTTGTCTCAATTCATTTGGTGAACTAGTTCAATCCATTTGATGAACTAGCACGCAGATGTTTGCTGCTGGGACATTTATATCAAAAATTAAGTTCATCCACTCAGTTCTAGCCTTCTGGTAGTAGAAGACTGCTGTTTGAACACTGTTCTTGCAAATTTGGCACTTACCAGAAAGAAATGCTGCAGTGTTTTCTCTAAGGTACCTCTCAAATCGTGAGTGGACAGACAGAGGGCAGTATAATTTGATTGTATTCTCAGTGAGGTCAGAAGGGACACCAACTCTGAACAGCATGTTAAATTCCATGTCTCTAGACACAGACAACTCGCGGAAAACTGACAGGGTGGGTAGGCATTCCGGATACCCGCATTAATCCATGGGTATTTTTCCTGCAGTCAATCAATTCATGGTTTTCCCAGTGGAACAGTAATGAAATGTCATGACTGAAATGGCAATAAAAATATGCTGTATTTTACAGCATTAATGATGTCAGTGCCTCGCTGACAGACAGCTGTCATTTGCACGACTTAACAATCATTGCTGCTGAACTCTGAAAAAGTTTGAAAGTTTAGATGAAACTGAAGGGTCTGTGTTTGTGTTCCAACTTTACTTGTGCAGCAGTTACACTGGAACCCCTGTGCACTATTCAAAGCTTCTACCACATTTAAGGTGGTATGGAAAATTTGAAGTCACCAACTTCAGCCTCAGCTATACTTCAGCGTTTACCACATGCTCCAGAAATGCTCATATTCAACACTTGTAAACATGGTGGAAGTTACATGTTGATTTAAGACCCACATACCTTTCAGCGCTATTGTTATAGTAAGATTATAGTAATAGAGCCTCGGGAGAATATAGGGTGTACACGATATAGAGTCAATTATAACGTATCAGATTAGATAGAGCTCAAAACTACACTGCTAAAAGTAGAAGACCCTTGAGGTTTATCAATTTGAACTATGGAAGAAACATCCTTTCATTGAAGGTTCCTTGAAGCACCTTAAGAGGTTCCTCCACGGTTGTGAACTGAAGAACCTCCAAAAGTACCTCAAGGATCTTGTATTTTTAACTGTGCATAGGTGAAGATGACCTCATTACTGTATGTTTACCTGACAACTGTTTAATGTGCATTGTTGATAATAAATAAACATATAAATATTTAAAAAATTATAAACTGTGTAAATGATGTTCTGCACTAACATACAGGCAGAGAAGAGGGATCCTGGGATATTGTGGTAACAGAATGGATTTATTATGGATGGGGATGATATCCAGAAATCCAGGAGAGAATTCCATCCCAGGTTTCATCTTAGATGGGACCAACATAGAGATCTGTACAAGGAGCAGTTGTGGCCTTTTTTTCTGGCCAATATAGAGACGTTTTAGAAAGCACTGCAGTTTTATCGGCCAATCAAATCTGAGATCTGCAACATTTTCCCAAAGATAGAAGAAGCTGGGTTTTTGTATCTCCAGAAGCAAGCTGATTAGGATGCAGGCTCTTTTATTCTCGTTAGCTGCTACATGGAATTCAACAGTTTAATGAGCTTTACATCAAACCTTTGCTTAGTTTGGGAGCCATCATATGCTACAAGTAACACTGGCTTCATTTAAACAGAACCATTGTGGAACAGACGAGATCTAGAATGTTGGTTTCATTTTTGCATATATGATATGATCAGATTAACTCCACTATGATGTCTTAAATGAATATGAACATAGCAGACCATAATACATGTAATACATGTAATACAAACAGCATTCAGATTAAATTACTTTACTTTTGGATTAGGATAGACACTGCATTTTCAACAGGTAGTCACCCGCACCAGAATACATATTTTACATAACCATGAAGCACTAATGCTTCATAACGAACATAAGTGATAAAATTCATGTTTTCAATACCAGAAGCAGATCCATGCCTACATTCCACACTCAGCTCAGTTTACATTTGCGCCATTTAGAAAACAACTAAGTCTTAGGATGTTATAAACCTGGGATTGTAAATGCCAAGCTGTGCTCTCTGTTTTATCAGCCCTTAAAAAGCTTTTAGAGAACAATCTAAAAGATAACTAGGCACGCTCTGGTGTTAACACAATGAACCTCACAGGGAATTTGTACTCTGTGGTTATCTATCAGAAGATGGCAGATACCCCTAAAAATGTACTTAAAAGGACATCAGGGTTAAAAACAAACCATTCGGGGGTCACTGTGTTGTGTAATTTCCAGTGACCTCAGTTAAGTCTATAATCTATTGGCCAACAAACGTTACTTAACTCTTAACCCGAGATTTACATTTTGTAGGGAGTTACATGCAGTTTTTTAGGCTTCATATCTCATGACCAGAGAAACCTACAGAGATGATACAGCTTTCATAACAAACTACAATAATTACCCTTATCGTTGGGCGATGCATTATCAGTAATCAGTAATCCAGCTCACAAAACAGCTAAACTTAATTAAGAAGAATTAAGAATGAAGCTTCCAGTGCATGTTCACTGCTCTGTCCACCTGTATAGGATCAACCTGCATACAGATTGTGACTGATCAGTGAGAGGGGGTGGGGCTAATGACATCACTGATCCAGATATTGGTTTATAGAGGAAAACGAGAAGGAAGGGACTGATTGCTCTGTATTTGCTCAGTGTTCAAATTTCAGAAGTCCTGAGAAGGAATAATAATTATACATAAATAACAAAATAATAAAGGACTTTCAGGTTGATGCTGGGTTTTTATTATTATTATTATTATTATTATTATTATTATTATTATTATTATTATTATTATTATTATTATTATTATTATTATTATTTGTTTTGTTGTTTTGTTGTTCTTTCATTTTGTTGTTGTTATATTTATTTATTTATTCTTTATTGGAATAATGTCTAGTGTTTTGAAGAAGTTAGATAGATATGATACAAATAGATAGATAGATGAAGATAGATAGATAGATAGATAGATAGATAGATAGATAGATAGATAGATAGATAGATAGATAGATAGATAGATAGATAGATAGATAGATAGATAGATTGCAAATAGTTCTTTTTTGTTTTTTCAGCTCATAAACACTCTGGATAATCAATTTCCAACAGGATTTCAGAGACACAAAAGAAACCACACACACAAACTCCATCTCAAATGAAGACAGATTTAAATAGTCTAGGATCTCCTTAAAATATCTGTCTCATAAATATTTTTCTCATTCTTTGGAAAATTATGTCAAAAGTATAAGAACATCACACAATTGACCTATAGTTCTAAAGGTTAATCTCTTGAAGCTGGCCAACTCTTCTTGGTTAGTGAGAGACAAAAACCGTCCTACAGTGTGTGTGACACTGTTTGTTTTTATTTTTTTCCTCAGATTTTCCTCCAGCCTCTGAAAAGTGTCTGGAAGAAGATGGGACCCACTGGGAAATTGTGACCGTCCTTTTTGGAACAATTTGAACAGTTCACTGCACAGCAGGCGACCTCAAAGTGCTTAAAATACCCACCTTTAACTAGCAGAGAGCTTAGCACAAGGAAATCGTTGAGCTGACCTGAGAACTGTGGTAATTGCTGGGAAACTTTCCTCATTATTAATGAAGACCAGCGCTGTGAATGAGAATGGCTGGAGAAAATTATTCGAGGTTGTCGGGCTAATGCAAAAAGCTCATTTCTTTCCCGAAAAGGTGATTTAATGAAGCACAGTGAGTTGACGTTTCTAGATTGGAGCAAAACTAGCACAAAATCTGTCTGCTTTGCTTAGATAGTTAAACATTTTGTCTTATATTAAATAAAAATTGTCTTTTCCTTCAATCTGAAAAAAAAACCTCCATTCAGCAATGAATCTCCACCAGAAACTCCCAGATGTTTAATTTAACTGGTGCTTTCATATACATGTGGATACTCCAACGATGAAATTGTCCCACTCGGAAAGGCCTTGCAGCTTATTTAAACTCTTGGCTCTGGCATTTGATAGAACACATTCTTTTGAAAATTGGTCCACCATGCCCAATGTTGAGCTTCATCATTGGAGGTCTACAATTATTCCAAGTGCCAGTGCCTCCATTACCCATCAGCCTCCATCCCCAGTGGAGAGGGAGAGTGGCTGGCGGAAGAGAGGTAGGGCGAGAGGGCGGGTGAACCCTCTCTCTCCCATCAGCACTCTCTCCATTTGCACATGGTAGTGAGAGATGAGGTGCTGGAGAGCTGCCTGGCCCCCAGCTTCAAGGGACGTCTGCCGGGAGGCGCTCTTTTAGCACAGCACATTTCAGGCCATTAGCACGACTAGGATGGAGGGAAATTAGAGGGGAGATGAGTAACACTCCCCCTCACCATGACCCCCTCTTCCCTCTCTTAGAAAATTCATTCTAGACAGAGGTTGAGGGGTGCAGAGAAGTGGTGCCCAACGTTACATTTAGGCACCCTTTTAATATTGAGCAGCTTTATTGCAGGGACTATACAGTTGGAGCTGCAAATGATTATCTGTCTCTCTGATTAATGGCTGGGAGTTAGAACAGAGGAGGTTTAGAAGTGTCTTTTTAAATGTCACTCTACAGTGTACTCTTATTTGCGGTCATACCACATTACACTACAATATTGTCACATGTGTATTTCAAATGGGGGCAATTTCACATTATTTTTAAATGTACATTTTGTGGACTGAACTGTAATAAGAATTATGCTGCTAATATTTTCAACCAAGCACTTGAAATATTCCTGATATTTCAACGGGGACAATGCTGTATTGTCATTAGGTCGTGAGTGTGAAATGCACATTATGTGTTTAACGAGAATTATGCTCCATCGCATCTTAATATTGCCAATCGAGTCAACCTTATCACATAAATGAACGATTATATTTATTTTATTATATAAACTTTGAAGGGTCACACAATAAGAAACATATTTTCATTGGCTGAGCCCTGATGCAGCTCATACTGCATTACAGTGTAATATTTTGAACCAAAAAATTTAAGTACACCCATCGACCAGAGGTGGTTTTCTTTAACTTCTTGTTATGCCAGTTATACTCCACTGTATGTCCCAATATGTGTTGTAAATTTGACACAGATATGCAAATAGATTGAGCTGCTCTGGAATGATGCTGCTCCATACAATACTTTTGAGATGGTGAGTTCGGGATCCTGCATCCTGACCTAACTAACACTGTTGTCACTGAATGGTCATAAAATAAATAAAAATAAATTAGACAAGGTCCTGTAAAATAATCTAAAATATACTATACTAAGCATAACATGGCTTCTTTCTCCAGAACTCTGGGCTAATTAGTGTTTGAGATATGTTGCTACATAATAATCTTATTTTTTCATCTTTTTTAAATGTCCAAGCTGAGTTCCTGTAACTCAGTCTGTCAAATAAGTTGAACCTGGCTTATGCAGCATTATATTAAAATATTAAGTTCATATAAAAACTGGAAATTGAACTAAAAATAATATTTTTGGGTTCACACAGAGGTAAAATATATGCAAGTTATATTAACTGTGTCATTGTGTGGGTGGAAAAGTGCTACACCATCACCCCCCAGCCCCCCCAAATAGTTGAATATAGCACAATAATTGAACTAGGATAATTGAACCATTTTAAGTAATGTCAAGTGTATTAAACGCGGATAATGTTGAGGCACCCATGACTGTTTCAATTAAGGAGGCTTCCCTTCCTTCAACTTGGGATGGCTCATTTGTTTTTCGACCTTTCTTCGCTCCTGCGCTCCATCAAAATGCCAAAGCAGTGCAATCTCTCAGTGAAAGCTCCAGTCATCTATCTCAGTGTCTTGCCTTTGCTCTGAGGGTGGGGATGGTAGGATGTGCAACACAAAAAAAAATAAGAAAAGAGAAAAAAAAAAAAAAACCTTTCACAAACTTTCACTCTTCGGAGTCTGGAAATTGTGCAGAAAATTGGCTAACTATATATAGATGAAAGGAGTCTTTCCATTGTTCAGGGGCTTGGCCTTGCTCCTATTGTACTGGATATGCAGTTAAAGAACGAAGCACGGGCCACTTTGATCCCAGCAAGCTTTATTCAGGTCAGACTGAAATGGCTTACTGAAGACCGTCATGAAAAAAAAAAAAAAAAGAAAAAAAAAAAACTCGGCAACTCCAATTATCCCGTACTACCGTGTCGTGGCATGGTTCAAAAATGGCATATGGCAAAAAGTGCTGTAGTTCAGACAAGCCAATTCTTTCTGTGTGTAGTGTTATCTAAAGCAAAAAGACATTACTAAGATGTCTACTCCTATCTACTCCTGTCTGTACCTTTCACAGATCCCATAACTCTTCTGCAATGCATTTTCTTTTAAGAACTGCGGGGAAAAAAAACTTTTTGAATAGAATTATTTCTAAAATCTGATACTCATTTAACGTTGAACGTTTCAAAGTAATTACATATTTAATCAAAAACTAAGCTCTGAACTACGTTCACCTTCAAATTACTGTATATTCTGTATCAATAATCTCAAGCCTTAAAATAGTTTCTGATTTAAAATGCAAAGACATCAAGAATTGAAGGGAAAAACGTCAAATAAATAAAGTTACAGAAAGTTTTTCTGTAAAACAACAATCACAGCCTTAGATATTCTGTCACACACATGTAAGTATGAAACATATAGTAAGATAAGTGCATAAACAACAGGACATAGGAGGTGTATTGTTACTTTAAAATTAAAGTAACTTAAGTAGAAGTTAAATAACTCATTTAAATTATTATTCAATTAAAGGTAAGACAGTATGTAGTACAAAAGGTTACTCCAGTAGTGAGTTATTGCTTTAGATCTAATTATGAGTCAAAACAGGGCTGCAAAATGTTTCGACTGCAGCACAGCAGCACATACACACACCTAATCACATATATCCATCAGCTCGTTCACACACATGCATGTGTTTCCTTGGAGGTAACCGTGGTAAACAAAGAAAACCTAAAAGCAACCCGTCTGCTCTTCTAATCAGCATGACAGAGTGATATCGTTAGACTTTTCTACTGAGCTCATACGATCATCACTGAAATTACGATAGCAGGTCCTGTTGTAGGGCTGAAATGGCTGGAATGATGTAATTTTTGTGATAAGGTATTGGGTTTAATGTCGT
Organism: Acestrorhynchus altus; assembly: GCA_034509495.1. NCBI lineage: Eukaryota > Metazoa > Chordata > Actinopteri > Characiformes > Acestrorhynchidae > Acestrorhynchus > Acestrorhynchus altus. Next base: position 6,137,109 of record CM067512.1, on the reverse strand, counting down.
GGCATTTTAATTTTAATTGCAATTTATTGCAATTCATCTGATCACTCTTCACAATCTAGAGTTAATGCAAATTGCCACCATAAAAACTGAGGCAGCAAACTTTGTAAAAACCTAAATATGTGCCATTCTCAAAACCTTTGGCCACAACTGTGCATAATTCAGTTTGAATAACCCTAAATGTATTACAAAGCCACAATGATTGGATCATCCTCATATTATATCTAAATGAGTTCTCTTGGTGACACATGTTTGGTGAAAATGGAGGGTGATTGTAGGAAGCTGTCCTCAGGCCAATCTGCTTGCAAAGGCCCAAGGGGAATAAAAACTTTATTAACAGTTCCAGCTCTTCTATTAGTTTGACAGAATTTCTTATGCCACTCTTTTAAGCCTAGCACACTTAAGGAGCTTTTCGCAGACATATTAGTTCACATTACAGTCTGATCATTGCTCCTTTATGCTGTAGCCTCTGTACCAGACACCTTGAGTTTCACAGAGGTGTCTGGTTGCTATTAGATGCACGTCTGGGAGGTAGAACCAAGCAGCCTCCCTCACCACCCACCCATATTATATATATATATATATATATATATATATATAATAAATAGTGCCACCCGAGCATCTTCTTGCATCTTCTTATGTCCCCCTTTAAAGGAACTTGCATAATTTAATACCCACATGTTTGTTATCAGAATGTTCAGAACAATCTCAGCTCTCTCTGTGTGAAGGTCAGGGATTTCCTGGGTGTCCATTGGTCACAAAACATACATGGATACACAAGTCTACCAATTACAAATGGGGGACAGATGATAGACACATAAATCTATCAGTTAGACACAGCCAGAGGCAGAAGACGAATTTCTCAACCTTTTTTTTTTCATAGCCTCATAACTCTGGAGATGAGTCACATATTCCTGCAATACAATGCAATCGACAGGGCAGACGCCTCAGATTTAGCAAACGTTTGAATCATATTTCTTCACAGTAATATCACGAAGATATAAACAAAAAGATCAAGTACTCTGGATTTGGCACACAGGTCCATTTGTATACCCCAGACAGCTCTCTTAGAACCCAAGATCTGGACTTTGTGGGCACTTACCTATGTTTTCTAGGCTTAATAACTCAGGATCAAAGTAACCTACAGACATGATTCACATGATACACATATCACAATAAACTACACAACCATTACCTCTAGACTTTCTGAACAAAAGGGTATTTAGGGTTTGTTTTCTTTGCACTAATGTCAAGTATTTTGAAGATTTTATTATAAAAATTCTTGTCAGACTAATGATTACAAATAATTTAATTATTGCATTTTCAACTTAAAAACACTCTCGATGATCAATTTCCTACAGGATTTGTCAGAAGTGTTTTTTAGTACTTTGGAAATATACAACAAATACACAAACAAGGTAATTTTTTAATGAAACATGCTCAAATTCATGCAAATATTTACATTCTGTTCAAATGAGGATAAATTGAAGCAGTGTAGCATCTCCTGAAATAACAATATCTGGCGTGTGCGACTGTCTCCTATAAATATTTCTTACATTTTTGGTGAATAAATGTAAGTGAAACTAAAAAAAAATGGTTCTAAAGTTAAACCCCCATGGGCGATAGAAAAATCACTGTTTTTAACAGAGCAGCAATGCTGTGGGATACTAAACTGAACTGATAACCAATGAAAAAGAGCGGTCGACTGTATATCCCACCCAAAGAGGACACAGATTATTCTCAACAGCCCGATTTCAAAAGCAAAGCACTTTTGTAAGTCGCTCTGGATAAGGGCGTCTGCTAAATGTCATAAATGTAAATGTAAATTTCATGTGTTGTTATGCAGTCCAGACCTGTACCAACATCAATCTAGGTACCATTTACATACGTACATAGACAAACAGTCTGATTTGGGTTTGGCATTCTGAACATAACCTTACAACAGAGGTGATTTCCATATGTCTTACGTCATCTTGCATTGTTTATATCCCAATAGTGATATAGATATAAAAACATTGCCCGTCCTAGTTTAATCCCCCCTAAATTAGGGGAAAAAACTGGGGAGAAAAAAGAACTTCCCATTCTTTGGGTAGTTGGTGGTAGAGCACTGCAGTATTGATCTCGAGATTGTGAGTTTGATTCCTACAGCTGCTAAACCCCTGCCACTGTTGGGCAAATCCCTTTAACCCTCTCTATTACATAAGTGTGATAGCATGCCTAATGCAGCTGTCCAAGTTAGGACATGGAAAGAGAAAAATAATTGTAGAGTGTAATTATAACGATGCTATACATTGAGGGTGTTTTTTATTATTACATTTTGTTATATTTGTTGTGATTAAAATAAATGAGTGGGACTTCACAGTACAAGCTGTTGTATATTTGTATTAGTCTAAAAAAACGTGTCATGTGCTAAAGAGCCACGAATCCTTCACGAATCTCACCTTGTTTTTTGTAATCTTGCCATACAAGGCAGTGATTTGCTAGAATAAAATTGAAACACTTCTTTCCAGAAGGAGGCCCTACTAATGGTTCTTAGAATCCAGGCAATATTGCATTGCCTGGAATTCAAGGGTATTGATGCGGTAACCTGCAGTCCCACAGACACCCCCAACCCCCCCACTCTCCCCCAACCCTCCCCTCAACCTGCCAGCTGCCTTCCCCTGCCATGAAAAATGGATTGCTTGGTTCTCCCAGGTGTCGTTGCATAATGCTGCTGCAGAACTCAGGCCTGCACCTCCAACATGGAATAAGGGCACATGTGCTGAGGCATGCTGCAGACAGGAACATGCCACGTTATGAACCTCCCCTTACTGTGTGCGTGTGTGTGTGTGTGTGTGTGTGTGTGTGTGTGTGTGTGTGTGTGTGTGTGTGTGTGTGTGTGGTTGGGTGGGTGGTTGGATGGGTGTGTATGTGTGGGTGAGAGAGATAGAGTCAGGACATGGAGCAGGACTCGGAATGTTGAGAACTTAAGAGTGTGAGGCCAGGATGCCATGGGTTCCAGCTGTAGGCCTGTGAGGTTCTTATGCCTGAAATCTGAATGTGGAGAGATGCAGATGAGCGCTCAGCCCTGAGGGTTCCTGCAGAGGAAATCCAGTTTTGACTCAACAGAAAAACGCCATGAGGAGAAGTCCAGTTTCTCCTCACACTGGCGAATGGCGACACATCAAGGCACTTTGACTAATGCCATCCTTGGATGGAGGAACCTGAACAAATGTGATTGGCTGGACTTACTGAACAGTCTTCTAGTGTTCTTAGTCTAGACCAGTGATAACATGTAACATTCTTACATCACTCCAACCTCACTGTTATGTATTTTCATTTGAAGGGTTTATGGTTTGCTGTTATGGCTCTACAATTGTAACCAATGTTTGCCAAGATATTTTATAGATCGAGACCTGAAGACATCTGAGTGTTTACCAGGCGTTCTCAAACAATAACTCAGCAATTTCGATGAATCTGCACTACTTATTTTTAAGCCTACATTATTGACAGTTTTCATAGGATACAAAGACACTAGAACAAGGTAATGATACAAAATTACTCCAAAAGCTGTACCAATGGTATGTTTCACTATAAACAAAAGGAATATTGCATCGAAAAAGGGTTCTTAGACTCCTATATAAAGCCATCTATAGCAGTTGTTTTCAGCAATACAAAGATCCCTCGAGCTAGACATTTGGTCATGGTTTTATATAAAATCATATACTTGGGCATTAAACCCATTCCTGGCAGCCCCCTGCCCTGAACATTTTAGAGGAGTCTTTGCATTAACACACCACCTCCAACTCTGTAAGGGCTTCTTAATGAACTTTGTAATTGAATCAGGTGTGTTCGAAGCAGGTAATTCATTAAACGTACAGAGTAGAGGGACACCAGCACTGAGTTTGCACTGCATGTGCATTTAGAAACTGGTTACAGGACGTTGGTCTCTGTAATAAAGACCAAAGGTGATTTAGCATCATACAAAATAGAGACCCCACACCATGACATCAGGCCATCAGACATCTCGGTACTGACCGTGGTTCATCTATATACATATTTGTTGGTCATCTCCACCAAAACAAAAGCAGGACTCATCACTGAAGATGATAAGGTGCCGTGCTAGGGGACTCCGTGACAGTCCGGCATGACACCACTGCAGAAGTGCATTACAATCAGTTGATTCCTTCTAGGTACAATTTTATTATTATTGTACATAGTGGACACAAAATTGAATGCATCAATATACTTGCCAAATGCTATTTTATATATATATATATGAGAGGAGCTTCAAGGTGCTCTCAAAAAGTGAGTTGATGCACCCATGTCTGCTCCCCAAGACGCTCCATCAGACATCTGGTGCACCCTTAATTCCATTTGTTTCCGCATTAATGCAGATGAAGCTCATGTCCTGCTGCATCAGCTAAACTGAAGTGACAACAGATACTCAAGCCTCCACCAAGCCACCACAGGCTGCTTCCAGCTATTTATTACATAAAGTGACACAGAGCTCTGGCACTAGCCCCTGACACACCATTGCAAGGGTGGCTTAGAGGACCCAGGAGAGCTTCAGGGAAGATGCAGCAGCATGGAGCTACTGAATATATTCAATACAGCAAAGCTTTAAAAGCATCCTAAACTGCCAGGATCCCGACTTCCACCCCAACTTCTTCGATTATTGGCCTTCTATCACATGGAGGCCGTGAAGATGACCCTTGTCTGACATGGCTAGCTGCCTGTGGATGCCTATGGCATTGAGTCGGTCTTGAGTCAAAGTGCGATGGTGGTGCATAATGGTATCATAAATGTGTCATAGAAACAGAATGACACAGCTCATCACAAAGTGATGAAGTCTACAGCAGTTAACGTCAAACTTCCTAATGAATCTCAGCCCTGTCGGCTGACTGCATCATCACCCCTTCCTTAAAGCTGAGAACCACTGATCTGTCTGTTCTGCTGTCCACTTTAGAAACTCTGATTGCACTTCAGAAGTTGCAGTTAAACGCAGTTGAGTTTCCACGGTGATGCATTCAGAGCTCCTTTATTCTTGAGGATTTTTTCATAACTTATTTCCCACTTTGGTCATTTCTGTTTACCACCCACTAGTTTGGACCTTGAAAACCAACAGCCTTTCCATATGAGAGTAAGTACCACCATGACCTTCATGTAAGGTCTAAACTCAGGACCTTCATTCAAGTGCTACAAATGGTTCTTTGAGTGTAGCCATAAAAGAAACACTTTAGGTTCCACAAATAATGTTAGTAATGGAGAGGTTTGAATGTGAAGAACCTATAAAAGGTGCTGACGCCACATTCACACCTGGCACTAACATGCACTCTGGGTGATCCAATCACAATTAATAATGAAAACTCATAACCATTACACCTTCCATTTTCAATGTATCTCTCATGACCATGTGTGATCATTTCCAGTGGAAAAGGGACATTTATGAATTAATTAGTAAAAGCACCTAATTCTGCTTGTACCACCAGCTACAAGTGTTGCCTTTTGTCAATGTTTGGAAGGTAGATGTTGTGGTCTCAAAGCTTTGATGTATTTAATGGGTAGAGTAGTGACGTTTTGACGTGGTTAATGCAGACAATGCTTCGCTTTTGAGGACACATTGATGTGCTTTGACATTCACACTACAAGATCAACAAGGTCATAGGTTTCTCAGACCACCTCTGAATGTGGTTTGAGCGATTGAATTTCAGTGCATTGTTGAGATGCATTGTACCCCGTTCATACCTGTACTTTGTGCTGGCCTCTTACGATCCGATCACCCAGGATGCTTGTTAATGGCAGATGTAAATGAATTCAGCATGTTTGGTTAAGTGTCAAGGCTTTTCTCAGCCAGGAGCACTCTAGAAAACCGAACTCTAGTCCTCAAAAAGACAGAAAATGAAAGCCGTGACTGCAGAAAGCACTGTTCTTCAGGCTTGAGAGTTTGTATCCAAGGAAAGCAATGAAAAAGGATAAATAAGTGAACACATGCCCTACAATTTTGCACAAATGTGTGCAGAAAAGTGATGTGCAATTTCAAAACCCAGTTCAAAAGGAATTCTTCTGTGTGAAAGCAAATCATGCTTAAAGAGCCTCTCCCCGAAACAAGCCCAGAATTGGTCATGGGTGCACTTATATATTTGGGACAAGTGTGAAAATGCCCTTTGAAGAGCTGCTGTTTGGCCCAGGTTTAAATCTTGTTAAGCCAGAATGGGAGTGCTAGAAATGACACCACCTGCGACTGGTATAATAATGCAATCAATGGCCTCCTCTAGAGCTCACCATTCACTGCACATTGACTCCCATTTGGTTGATAGCTCCAGTTGTCAGTCCCCAGACAAAGTGCATACATTTGCTCCAGCTTGATGCAAACTTCCGCAGTTCTGTACCGTAGGGGCATTTTATGTCCACATTCATAGCTGAGGACATTTCATATGATGGAAAGCAAAGGTTGTTAAGAGTACATTAGGCCAGCTCCCTTCTGACAGCTCCCAGTCTGCTTGTCTCTAAATGTCAAAGGAGCTTTTGCAGAGTTCAGCCCGAGTTCATCTTTTGGCAGCATTCTACCATCCGTCCAATTTCAATAAAAACCTGTTCATGCTAACATTGGGCTGCTATTTGCCCACAGAATGTCTCAGTGAAGCATTTCGCTGGATTGTTTAGCAGCTTTGCCTGATACCCATCAATGACCCAGTCTCCCACAAACAAGACTGATACAAAACACTTGGATGGTGACCATGGAAATGATGCCAGCACAATTGTCCTGAGAATTCTGCTGGCATGATGTTTTGTTTTCGTGTGCCTTGCTTGTTATTAGAGCCGGTTCACTTGAAACTAAAGCTTGAAAACAACAAGAACAACTGAAAGACAAAGAAAGTTCCAGTGAAAACAAGTGATGTAAATGAGATCTGGATGGAGGTTTTAGGCTGAACATTAGTAATAGTGAAGTACTTATGTCTGTTTTTCGCTTTAGGTTAGGCTATTAGAGTGGATAACCTACTTCACTATTTGCAGAGTTGCAGTTCCTACACCACATGTATGGCTCTGGATATGTATGGCTCTGGATAAGAGCATCAGTCAAATGACTTGCCATGGCAAAGAGGGCTGTGAAATCAAGTCATCCTTTTTATTGTTTTCTTATTTTACATAAGTGCACAGTTATGTAAATGAAAATGCAAGAACACTAGGCCAAATTTGTGGGATGTTTTTGGAGTCAATAAAATAGAAAAGCAGGAGACAGTCACAAATGCCAGATATTGTTATTTTCAGGAGATCCTAGATCTGAAATTGGTCTTCATTAGAGATGTAAATATTAGGAGAATTAGAGAATAAGAGCTTCAAAATGAGAAACTGTGACTTTTTGTTATGTTTATGTTTACCGGCATGACCTGAATTACATGCTTTAAACCCCTCCTAGAACCGTTGCACACCACAGACAGGATAACCTCATAAAACCTTTGTGCCCTGAAAGATATTTCTATATTTACTGCATGTGCGTAGCCTTCTGTCATTACCCCGCCATGAATAGACTGGAATAAGGAAAAGCATGCTGCATTTGCCCTCTGAGGCTATGCAGTCACAGAAAAAAATGCTTCTCACACAACTCATTAAGCGAGTGCGTGTCCTCTGGTGTGGATGCAAACATGGGGTTCATTGGTCATGTTTGATTTTGAACACCTCGCCCGCCGTTTGTCGAGCAGGCAGGGAGAAAAAAAAGGCCATTGCTGACTCTGCCAGTCTGGCGACCTTGCCGAGGGGAGTGCAGAGGGCGATTCAAACGCAAGCCGACAAAACCCTGAGTGTAACTTAGCACCTTTCTGGTTTTCTCTTTTGCCTAAAAATACTTACCAAGCATGAGCCTTGAATCTCCTTTTCACTCTGTTTTATCTGCTTTGTCCTTACGTAAAGTTCAGCCCTACACTTAGGTTTAGGTGTAGATGTAACTGAGTGCAGAGGCAGTACTCAGAATCAATGAATAATATGTTATATTAATTTTATACTTTAAAATAAACGCAGTTAATGTCTAAATTATCCTTCCCGTCCAACCTTCTTGTCAAACAAATGTTATTGTTCTCCAAAAGAATCACAAAAATCCATTATAACTGCACTGATAAACAGATTGAATCCTGTATTTCTACATCAATTAACATGTAAACCAAACCTAAAGAGGCTTTATTAATCCCCCAAAAAAAATCATACTTCTGTACCAACTGCCATGCAAACCAGACCCAAATGGGGTTTTATTCATCTCCAAAACAATCCCATGCTTCTCCCTCAACTGTCTTGCAAATAAGAAATAAACAAATCTTTATTAATCTGTAAAATAATTCCATACGTCCATATCAACTGTCCTGCACTACAATTTCCAAAGAAATATTCCCATAGTTCATTTTCCAAATAGCAGAAACATGCTGTGCATAAAAAATGACATCTCGAGTTCTTAAAAGGCCCATTTTGTTAATCAAATAAGAAAGTGTTAGAAAGTGGCGTTCCATTGCACCTGTTCTCTACTGAAGCTGTACCACATTAACAGAGACTTCTGATGCTGAGTCATTGTTTGGTAATTTCCCATTGATGTCAAAATGAACCCAAGATCTGTTGAATGAACCAAGGCATGTTTTTCTATGGCAAAATGGATCAAATTGTACCATAACTTTGTTTTATTCTACAAGCAATTATAGCATTTGAATTACAAAGTCATTAAGTAGACATAATAGGAATATTGATACACTCAATTTACATACACACTAACACTGTCAATTGGCCTTGGCTTTAATGTGCTACAGTTTGATTAGCTGGTGCTTTGGAATAATGCTGAAGTGGTGTACAGTCATAATGGAGCCTTTCGGTTACTTAATGTCATCTATTACGTGTACATGAGTGTAAGTGTAGATCTAATTCACTTTCAAATGAGTTCTAATGGATGTCACCGTCATCACTCTATATTACAATTAAGCTTTATCACTGCATTACTCACCACAAGTTCCCTCCTACTATCCTTATTTAAGATTAATATTATTAATAATAATAATAATAATAATAATAATACTTGGCTCTGAGGAAAAGGAGAAGGAGGAAATATAATGGGGGAGCAGAGGAAAGAAAATCCAAACAGTCTAAGAAGCTTAATGAGGGAACACTTTCAACTGACCTTTGCAGATTGCTGCACCACCATTAGCTATAAATGAATGTGTCCTCCAGATGGAGGGCCGAGTTTAGCTAGAACGTGTGAACCGTGTGTCACAATTAAGGACATTATGTACTAATGCACTGCTACTACCTCATACCATAGATCAGAATAAGCTGGATAAATAGGGTCTTTGTTTACTCAAATTGTAATTAATAATTAATCATTAAATTAATGTATTCACTTTCCTACTGTCCAAAGGTTTTGCTTAGACATACAGGTAAAATATAATGAGTATAGAATATAAATATACAGCAGAGGTGCTTTAAAGATGGGAAACCTTTCAGAATGTTCTATATCACAGCATAAAATTGATCTAAACTAAAACCAAATCAAACAAATGAGACAAAAATGTTACACATGGCCATTTATTTATTATCTGTATGTGGTAAAAATATGTGAAACTCATTAGTATCAGTGATAGGTGTGAGTGAGCACCCGGTTTTATTTAAAGAACAGGGATCCAACAATGTCTGATCTTCACAACACATATTTGTGGAAGTGTTTTTCATGGTATTAAAAAAGGAGATTTCTGAGGAGCTCAGAAGAAGAGCTGTTGATGCTCATCAGGCTGGAAAAGGTTACAAAACCATCTCTAAAGAGTTTGGAGTCCACCAATTCATAGTCACATTGATTGTGTACAAATGGAGGACATTAAACACCATTATTACACTCCCCAGGAGTGCTCCACCAATGAAGATATGTAGTTTGTAAATGATCACATGGCTATAAGAATGACATTTTGCAGATAGATGAGGCTGTTTAAAAAAAATGCATTCCAGCATGAAAAAAAAAATCATATCCCAGCTGTGAAACATGGTGGTGGGAGTATCATGGGATGGGTCTCTTGCTGAATCTGGGACAGGAGTGCTTGCAACCACTGACCATTTAAGGTGGAATGAAAAATTGGAATAAGAGTGAGTCAGTGGACAAAATTAGTATGTCTAATTAAAATGGTGAAACACTGAATATTCATTTTCTGAAGAATTAAAATTGTAATCCCTGCTTTGCTCTTTACTGTGAGATGAAAGTCATGGGTTCATAATCGTAGTTGGATGCACAATAGTTTCAGATGGACCATTTATATTGTTTTGGGAAAGGAGTTTATTACCACAATAATAACTTAGTCTGCCTCATTACTTGTATATGCTGCACATTATGTTTACTCTAAAAAGCCCTCAGGTCAGCTCAAGTGTGAAGGGTTGTTTGAACGCCACACAAAACACTCCCACTCACCAGTGGAAATATAATTCCTTGCAATTTCTAGTAATCAATCTGTCACTTTATTCTGAGAGTTGCATTAAAACAGCACAAGCACCAGTTCTGGGTATGTGCTGTATTTCCATATTAATCGAACACTGACTCATGTATACTCAGGCAAACATCAATTTGCATAAATAAGCTTCTCATAAAAATAAATAATTATCAAAATAAATATATGGGGGGAAGAAAACAAGAAGGAAGTAGAGTGCTTTAAAAATCTGACGTCTGTTTTTTTTTTTTTTTTCATGCTGTATCATTTTCTTTATTGATCTTTCTGCCATGCAGCCCACTGGTTGATTCGAACTTCAAACGCGCATTATCGCGACAGGCAAAAAGAAAGGAGAAACCTTCCAGAGAGTAATTGCCATTCCTCTCGGTCTACCAACTTAAAACACTGTCTCACTTTATGTAAATCCATCCATATCTATATAAACATGTTTTTCAATCCTGATTATCTCCGACACATGCTAGGCATGGAGGTAAGCTTACTCGTGCCCGTGCCATGTGCTTGGCAGAAACCTTTCAGTTATTTATTTCAAATTGTAATCTGGTAAGTGAAACAGTCTGTGACAAATGTGTCGGTTCGAGAAGCTCTCGGAGGGCTCAAGTAATTTGTAAATTGCACTAATCAAACAGATTGCAGCCTGTGGGTCCCTCTCAGTGCCCTGGCGCTCCCAGAGTTCATTACTGTAATGAAAGGTGGAGCGACACGGCTCTGGAGGAGCATCCTGCCGTGATCTACCACTCACAGCGGCCCCCTGATCCATCATTGAGTTCCCATTTACCTCAGGGTGTCTCCCCCTGAGCTGGATACATGATCGGCATGGCTCAACCTGGTCTGAAGTTTAAAGCAACAGTTCGTTACAGAAAGGAAATCCACACATTTTTCATCCATGCTCAGGATTGGTGTTTGAACTGGAGCCACAAGGTTCATGTACTGGAGCAGATAAACAGTGGACGCATAAGGAACCACCAATAGCACTGAATCATCACTGTTCTTAAAATCTTAATGTAAAAACTATTGGTCATTCAAATGAAAACCAGCTGCTTCAATCTTTTTCACGCTGCACATGGCACTATTGATCAGCATGTACAAACAGTGTTTTCTGTGTGCTACCATGTTATTATTGCACTACAAATGTTGTAAAAGGCTTTCTCTGTTGTTGGATGTACTATATTATTTTTTTTCCTGAGATAAGGTACACATCGACCCACTGTGCTTACACACAGGGAAATGTGTCCTCTGTATTTAATCCATCCACACAGTGAATAGGGGGCAGTGAGCACACATGCACAGAGCAGTGGGCAGCTGGGATTCGACCCAGCAACCTTCCAGTCAAGTGGCTGGTTCCCTGGCTGCCCCATGAGTGAGTACTGACCGAATTCTCTAGCTCAAAATTGTAGGTTCTGCTCTTCATTGCATGTCAAGTGAATCCTACAACATCAGTGATGTGTTATGATATTAACAGAGAAGGGTAGATGGAATTTCAGGAATGGTGGAAACTCACAGATCGTGAAATCTCTGCACCTTCAATCTACATTGCTGTCACTGTTAAACAAAATAATAACAAAAAAAAAATTCAATTCGTAACATTTATTGCATTATAATATTCTTTAGAATAGTATCTGCATTATGGTTAAAAAAAACAACCAATATTTCAAAGCGGCCTGGGCTTTGATAACACCTCAGCAGTGATATAAGCTGACATCCCTCACCACTTAATTTGTGATAAAGGAGCCCCAACCAAGCATAGAGTGTATAAATGAACATACTTGTCAGAAGTTGAACATTTCTTTTTGTGTTCAAATATTTTAATAGTCTGGATTTCTTGGATTTTAATGAGCTATACTGATAAGCCATACTGATCAAAAGAAAAACAAAAAAAGGCTTGAAATATTTCCCTTTATGTAATGAAAGTAATTATGCATGACAATTTTAGCCCTTTTCACCCAGTTTGTGGTGTCAATTAACCCACCCACCACTAGGAGTCCTCTCATCATTTGCAAAGCTCCAAACACTTGGCGGGTGAGGACAAGCATGGGATCTCTTGCACTGACACATTAGCCAACAGTATCACAGTGGGAGTGATGGGAGGAAAGCAACATGTCCCCACCTAGAGAGAGCATGGCCAATTATTCCCTCAGGCTCAGGCCGGTGATGGCAAAGCAGTGACTCGCATGAGTACAAACTCGTGATCCTTAGCCCCCTGAGCCCCTCAGGGTTTATTTACATAAATACACTTTTTAACAATGTTTCATTTTTTAGAAGCATCCGTATCATATTGTTGGTTAAATACAGATAAATCCTTAAAACTAAGGTTGATTTGCCTTACAATCGCCAACAATGCATCTCTACAGTGTGAATGTTATGCTTTAATGCCAAAACCTGATCTGTAAGCTATTATAAAAGAATGTCAAAAGTATTTGTACCTGCAACAAAATTCTGGGAGTGTATTTTCTGAAAGATGTGCAGAGGTGCCAAAATGTTTGGTCATGTCAGTACAAACATAAATCTTCGCCTTGTTATATCAAGACAAGTCCAGATATTGTGACCAGGGTTTGGGAAACTCTGCTGTTCTGTACTCTCGCTTTCTGTTATGATGTCAATGTTCGCTATCAATATTTTCAACATTTGCTCTGATTCTCACTTACCTCCAATCACCGGCTCTCTCTGCCCTGCCAGCAACTCTCTCTCTCTCTCTCTCTCTCTCTCTCTCTCTCTCTCTCTCTCTCCCTCTCTCTTTACTCTGAACACACCAGAGTGAAGAAATAGTATCAGTAAATAACAGATTTTTCTTGCCATGATGTTCAGGAATGGACTATTGACCATTTTGACTCTGACTCGTAATTATTTTATCAAGAAACACTGGCTCAGCTCATACTTTCTCCTTTCTTTCTGAGGAACAACTCTACAACTCATACATCACTAATACAGATACGTTACTGGGGCTTCATAAGGATAATATAAAAATATTAATGGTAGCTGAATATGCCTGTGACCATCTTTGGATGCTCTATAAATGTGTTTAGATAGTTTTCCAAATAACTTGGCTATGATAACTACTGTTGTCGTCGTGGTGATACACGGATCTGCATCTTGTCATATTTGAATGGATCGGGTATCAGCTATTTTCTTCTCAATCGGCTTTATGTCGAATGTCACAAGACCAAACCAGAAAACAGGACTGATCACATCTGTTTATCAGAGAAGCCAGTAGTGGGAGCATAAGCCACTGGTGATGTGGACTCTACCTCTAGATTTGTCTTTTAAATTTTGTTTATACTGCTTAAGTCATGCAGAGCATGGCTGTTGGCCCATTAACATTGTAGTTATCCTACCAAAAAACTGCATATCTCAACTGTCAGCCCCTTAGCATCGTCATCATCATTCCAAACCAGTACATATCTCCACTTTCAGCTTTTATCATAATGGTTATTGTTCTCAAATAACAATACTGCGTCTCGGCTGTTAGCATTGTAATTAGGGTTATTTTTGACAGCTCCTAAAGAGAAATGCAGCTAGTTGTGTCAAAATCTGGTAAATACCATTTATACTATTTGTAAATTGTACTAGTACAGTCAATAATGTATTCAAAAGTGGGGAAATACACTCTTTAGAGCAGTGCTTTATGGAAGAGTGGCCAGAAAATTGCCTTTCCTTACAGGCAAAAATAGGAAGGCTTGTTTTGAGTTTGCTCAAAGGCATGTGTGAGACACCCCAAAGGTATGGAGGAAGATGCTCTGGTCAGATGAGACCAAACTTTTTGGCCAAGAAAGGAAAATGCAAAACCAACACATCCCATCACCCCAAGAACACCATCCCAGTGAAACATGGTGGTGGCAGCATCATGCTGTGGGGATGTCTTTCAGCAGCAGGGACTGGGAAACTAGTCCAAGTCGAGAGGAAGAAGGGGAAGGACGGAGCTAAATACAGGATTATTGAGCAAAACCTGTTTCAGTCTGTCAGTGACTTGAGCTTGGGATTGAGGATCACCTTCCAATGGCAGCTGTAAGGAGGTTCTCTTCTCAGGTTTTAAGGTGGAGATGAGCTATTCTTGAAACTGTTGTTTCAAAAAACGAGTTCAGAAATAAGAGAAATAGAAAACTAATGCTAACTTACACACACTGTAGTAAAACTAATAATAGCACAACTATAAACTAGTTATTTCCCATCAGTAATCGGCCACACACACACACACACACACACACACACACACACACGCACACACACAAACAAACTAATTTGACAGCAGTGTTTAAAGGCACTGGGAGCTGAGTTTTTAGGCAGGTCAATCAGACTTTTAAACACCCTATATAATTTTAAGAAAATGTGTTTCTAAGCTAAATAAATGAGTCTGGAAATTCTCTATAATATAATAAAAACTGTAACTTAAAATAAAGTTTTAATAAGACTTTAACTTTATTAGCAACACATCTAAACTCTGGGGTTGTATTAGTACAAACAAGGAAAAAAGACTCCTATCTGGGATGCGTCCCCCCAGTATATATTGTGACTATGGTCTTTGTCTAGAAACTCCTCATATGTCTGGTTCTATGCACCATGACTGTGAACAATTCTGAATAAAGGCCTCCAAATACCAGCAGATCCAGACAGTCAAAAGCAAATCTAAGCCACTCAGAATGTGCCAAACATGAAAAACTGGATTTAGGGACTCAACCATTAAATATTATCCAACAAATCCTTCTTCCGTCTTGTGCAGTTTTGATGATCTGATTCTTGTGAAACTAATGTTTTTAAAATTGTAATTGAAAAATAAACTGTCTGCATGTTGGTGTAAAAGAGCAGTTTCTTTCAGCAGAGCGAGAGAGGAGGAAGCATTCCTGTGGCCACCGGGGCCATATGGAGCCTCAGCCTGGCAGTCTGTCACCTCACACCTTAAACAGCAGGCTCTATCCGCTCACAGGCCCTGCCAGGTGAGCAATGGCTACGTCTTCATTATCCAGGAGCGCCGGTCGCTGGCACTCTGATGGAGGAGGGAAAGGTGGCACAATGAATTCTCCTCCCACACTAACTAGCTGTTCTCAGCAGAGACATATTAGAGAAGTCGTCCCTGTTACATTACTAGGTTGCAATTATTGTTTCTGTTTGGGTTACAAGACACCAGTCTCTCAAACTGAAACCAAAGCAGATGGCGTGGTTAAAGTGCACACTGCCAAGCCAACTTAAAATAATAAAGTAACTGCATTTCTTTTTTTGCTGTTAAACTCATGGTTTGGTCATCAATGAATATTGGTTTGAGACTCAAAAACAGTAGTAAAAGAGCTGCAGCTGAAATTTTTAACAAAGTGTTTAAGATGTTTGGACTGGGTTCCTCCACCTCAATTTGTTTACAATTGACTCCTTCTGCAGACTAGAACTTCTTCACGTGACACCCCGAAACTGTGAGGCTTTTGTCAATGGAGCGCTGAGCCTTTGCTGGGATTTGAGCGTATGACCAAGGACAAGAAGTCAAAGGGTTGACCCGAAACTCCATGGTACAATGAAGGTGAAGGCCTGTTGTAGTCAGGCTGAGGTGGGATCCCAACTGACTCGTTTCTCCCATTCTGCTGGGGAGGTGGAGCTAAAGCATATTTGTAAGCGTAAGATTGTGAACTACACCTGGGCATGGCGAAGCTGGAGGAAACTCTGGTGGAGGCCTGTAGCAGTCCTAAGGTGCAAGTCAGTCATCCGACCTGGGTATAGTCAAAATAATCAAGCCGTCTCATAGCTGGTTCCGTCCAAAGTTTCCATCAGGATAGCTGGCACTCACCTGACCAGTTTTATCCATTAAAGCTAATCACTAGAGGCAAGTGGTTACACATTATGAACAGCAGTTAGACAGTTGGGCCACTCTAACATCCTACACTCACAAGGACTGTGTTGATATTTGATTCAACTGGCAATTCAGAAATTTGCAATCTGTACAACTATTATTGTTAACCCTTGTGAATGTGCACATGTTACTAACACAAGCTAGACAGTCAGACATTACAATTGAATTTAGTATGTTACAAAGCAACCACTGCATTTTGATTTTAACCTACAACCTACACCCTAATCATAACCGTAAACTTAACCTAAACGTAATCTAACCCTAAGCTTAACTATAATGTAATTCATATTATAAAGAACCTAGTAGTCACCTAACTTAAACCATAACCAGAGTAGAATATGAAATTCTTATTGTTTCTTCAGGAGTTTCCATACAGCTATTCTGTTTTTATAAGCTCCATATTAAGGAAAATGCATGCTGTGTGGATGCTGTATTGTGAATTGTTCTCTGTCCATATTAGAGGCTGGTTTGTCTGCAAATTATGCAAATGCTATAAAATTCGATACATCATTCAATATGTCATATATGGATGCATTTTTGAATATCTTGTTGACTCAAGCTGTATATTTCCTTTTTTTATTTTTTTTATTACACAGAAATGTGATTTTTTTTTTTCACAGCTCTAGAAGGACCCACCTGTCTAACTGCATATTTCTCCCAAGACAGGAGATCATGAGTTCAAATCCCATCCAATGTATAAGTTATATGTTATGATCAACTGTGGCGATCTAATCAAACGAATGAATTGAGGCCATCTGGAGAGTGAAGGGGCTCATTTTAAACTACACATTGTACTTATATACAAAGAGTGTCGACAATCTCTACTTGATTTCTGTTACGTTTGTCAGGTACATCAGTGCTGAAGCGACATGCCTAAATAAATACAGTATCCTGGTGTCATTTATATTATACTTGCATTTATCACTATTTTGCAGTAGAGAGGTGCCTCCTAATCTTGTTTGACTGGCGACTCCCCCAGGTGACAGATAAACTACGTGCAAGCTTGGAAATGTGGTTAAATTATAGTGAAATGCTGAAATGGTTTGACCTATATAGAAAAGTAACCCATTGAAAAAGAAACATAAAAAGATGGCACTGAAACAGTGAGATGAGCTTGTCTCTGCAGCTGTAATACAGTAGTTAATGGATTCATAACACAGCACGTACATTAAGGCTCAAGTGTAATTAGAAACATGTCCACATGTAATAAATAGACTTCATGAGTCGTATACAGGACATACTCCAGAGCTGCAGAGCATGCACTGTAATTTTTGTTGCCATATGGATTTGCATGAAAATAATTTAAATATAATGATTTAATCATTTATAGACAATAATTTGTGATTGTAGCTAAACCATGCATTCAAAAGCCTCTTTATGCGCATCCATTCATTACAGTTTCCATCCAATACCTTGTTTATCTAATCAATCCTTTATTAGATTACATGAACTGCTGGTGGAGCTGAACTAATCCATACATTGACTGGAGTGCACAAAGAATTAAAACCCGTGATCTTCTGATGTTCTTGTAACTCACATATCAATAGCTTTGCTATGAACAACACATTCTGTGCACTGCAGTCTTAAAAACAAAGGTGCTACAAAGAGTTCTTTGATCAATGCCACAGAAATAAAAAGCACTTTTTATATAAGATGTGAGTGTGAAGAACCTTTTAACATTGGTGGAGAATCTTTATGTCCATGTCCTAAACCTTTAAAACGCTCTTTTATGGTTTTATTGCTCAAAGAATCATTTATAGCGTCTTTATTTTTAAAGACTGAGTACACTTTTATTTAGTATGTTTTATATATAAATTAAATATAATTATAAACTATCTTATAAACAATCTTATTTCAACTTATGTTATTTAGCATTGTAAGACAGCACAAGTTTCCCAAAGAAAGATACTTTTGTTAGATTACTAATATTATATTGTTTTATGATTGTCCAGTCTGCCATATTGCCATGTTTTGAAATGGACTGCAAGCTAACCAGATTTCTTGATATCTGCTGTCTTCATTTCCTGTTAGCAGGAACAGAATGTAAAAGTACTCTAAACAGATAAGAAAACAAATAAGACCATTTTTGATTGTGAAAGTCTGCCTGGAAGGAATCGATTGGAAGCTTATGTGTGTCAGTTACTCATGTTTTTTTTTTTTTTTTTTATCTGACTGCATTTAAAGCAACTTTATGTAACAAACGTACCGTAAAATAGCAGCTTCAGAATTATGGTGATTCTCCACTGACGGTAAAATAGGGAATAACATCGCTATCACTGCCAATCTGGGCTGGAATTTTGCTATTTCACTTGGGAATGAGTTCTTTCTCCAGAAATGTGTAAAGTTGCATCACTTGCATATTTGCGTAACATCCTGTAAGATTACTGCATTGCGCCGTAATATTACTCTACTGCCTCTATGGACATGATTATTTCATTTCAGATGGCAATTCTGTATCTCTCAGCCTGTCAAGAAAGGCATACGTAGAGTTGTCCCTGAGGGGGCGCTCAAAGTGTTGTAAAAGTGAATTACACTTCACAACTGGGGGAGAAATGTCAGTGCTCATATTTGGCTGACCTTCGTATACTACAATCTATTACTGTAAAATTATATATAAATGTATGCCATTTCCAACTCCAACATCTGACTTCTAAGGCAAATGGACTACAGTAGCTGCTGTTCTCTCAATAAGGTTTATTTGCTTTGGTTTGTTTGTTTGTTTGTTTTTTAATCATAATGGTCCTATAAAGAGCCATCTATAGAAAGACTGTTTAGTATGTAGCCTTTAGAGAAGGTTCCCATGAGCTTCTGAGTCGTTCTCTCTCAAAGGAGTTTCCACATTTGGGTGGATGTCTTAGCTATATATTTAGCTCAACCACAGAGACAGGTCACTTTATTTGGGACGATGTGGATATTAGGCAGCCATAATAGCTATTTGTTGCTTCATAACACTGATAATTTTGTTTTCTGTTCATAACACTATTGTTCACTATTGTTCACACTTGACACACTTTAACTGAGCATATTATGTCGTGCTGATGTAGTATCACTGTGCTTGACCTGCTGTGGCATCAGAAACTGGGCATCTAAATCTGCTTTCATTCATATATTTATCAACCACAGCAACTTCAGTTCAGCATTTTGCATTCCTACTTTTACCTCCCAACCAGGTTGTTTCCTCATATTGCCTCGCAAATCCACTCACACCTCTGGCTTCACAACGTCTCTAGTTCAAATTCAAATATAGATGGACGTGCAACTTAAATCAGGTCCTTTGATTGGTTTTGTTGACTGGGGCAGGGGTTGGGGGGGTCAACTTCGATTGGTTTTGTTTTATCAATCGTTCAGGGGAGCGACGGACCCCTTCACCCTCTCAGGGGCCCATCCATAGCAACCCATCCGGATTTTCCCGGTTCCATCCGTATCTATCCATCACTGCAGACTGAACATTAACCACTTAGTCATGGATTTCCGGATGATACTGCTAACATTTCGTCCTCATTGCAGATCCATGCATCAATTCATTTTCCCAAATGCAGCTTCCAGTCCAGTTATCCGTCAGGAGGCAGCAAATGGAGATAGCTATGTAGCTGGGAGAAGAAGGCAGAGGTGACTGTGATGCATGGACACTGGAGCATCTCCAGAACCAGCAATGCACAAAGTCTCCCTCTTTCTCTCCTTTTTTAATTGTCCTGTAAAGAAAATTGCAGGAGTTGTCTCTAACAAACCCCAAGTTGCTGTGCTGGGTGTTGTGGTCAGCATCCTAATGCACAGGCACTGAGCAGAGAAAGTTGCCAGTGTTTTTTCGAGCTTTGAGAGGTTTCCAAATTAATCTCCGGGGATATTTCTGAGGGTATGGTGTCACCTTGTGGTCAGTAGAAGTAAACTTTAAGGATTGCTGGAAGAGTTGATCACTTGGGGGGAGGGGGGGTCAGCAGGAGTGCTGGGATGAAGCTGCACTTTATTGATTTTCAAATAGGTTGCCTTTTGCCTTAGGGAGTGCCTGCACACGTGTAGCATGGTGCAATTCCACATGCTGCAGCTTTTGTTTAATGCAGTATTATTATTTTTTGCATCTAATACATAAATCCTTTGTTTTCACCCAATATTACCAAGTTGTTATGAGACACAACAAAGAGAGAGAGAGAGAGAGAGAGAGAGAGAGAGAGAGAGAGAGAGAGAGAGAGATGTATAAATGCATCTCTAGCTGGCAGTCAATCACAGGGGATGCTTTTAGTCACTCCAGCAGAGCTCCATTTGCCTGTACTGTTGATTTGACTGTGCAAGCCTTGCCTAGTATTAACAGCCCTGATGGCATGAAACCATCAAGGATATCATGACCAGCATACAGTGGTTGCAACCATTTCGCATTCCCCTCTAATGGAGAGTGTGTATTAACTGCAATGTGGAATTGCAAGAGAACTGAGAGATGAGAATAAGAAAAGGAATAATCATAAGGAGCCAGACATGTCCATCAAATCCTTAAAGGCAGAGTACGTTTGGAATGAAATAGTTTCAAATACAAAACAACTACGGTGTCAGAGGTGGACCTGTGATACATAGCTGCACTGATATAAGCCATTACATTTAGATCTGATATTATGGCTTTTTAATAAAACTGCCTTTTATAGATTGTAGCCCTGATTTATGAAACAATTGCACTTCAGTTCAACATGTCATATAAGTACCTGCAGGTGGAAAGGGGGGCTGTGATGGCACCAGATACCATGTGGGTGCTATCCTAGTGTTCTTTTAATTTTATGTAAAGTCATGTAATTTTAACATTTAGATTAGATTAATTTCTTTTTTAATTTAATGTTTGTTACTTCTTGCCATCTGTCTAATTATAATATAGTAGTTAAAATTCTATCCAACAGTCAGTGATTTGTATGTATCCAGGAGTATAATGCTTGTGACAAGTGGCTCCTTCTAGAGATTATTGTATGGTATTGTTCAAGGAACCACTCGAAGCTCCGTTATGTTTAAGAATGCATATCCTGCAGTCAGAATGTTTGAAGAAGCTCTTTGAATGTCTGATTGCTTTGTATTGAGGGCTATTACGAGGACACGAGCCGCAACGAAATTGGGAGGAAAGTTACATTACGAAATGAAAAATAATAATTTTCACACCACACAACCTGACACATAGGAGGGAGGTGAGAGCACGAGTCAGGCGTAAGCGCAGGTAATCAAAAGAGGAAAACACAAAATAAACAAAACAGAACAACAACAAACAAAGGGAATAACCAAACTAAACCAAAGAGATTAGGAAGCCGAGACAAAGGATAACAAAACATAGCATACCAAACTGACTGGGAGCACAAAGGGCTACTCATACACAGACAGAGACTAGACACACCTGGAGAAGATGACAAGAGGGCAGGGCAACAAAGTAGGCACAGGTAGTAACATTGAAGCCAGTGCAAAGCTAGGGAAGAGACAAGACTGACAACACATAAGAGAAAACAAAACTAAGAAGGACAGACAAGGAACAGAATGGGAACTAGACTGGACAGAAGCATGATAACCACCCCATCCCACACCTTTAACATGGTCAAATCTCCAATTTCTAGCCGCTCTTATCAGAGGGGGGCTGGCCTTCTTCTGTAGCACACTGAAGTAAGGCCTAGCAAGGAAGCAATGTGAGGTTTCTCTGATTTAGACACTTTTTTCATGATTTTATGAGTTTATTTTACTATTTACAGGTTTCTGAGATAAAAAGTTCAAGATCAATTAAAAATAGTATTAAACACAGGACACACCGGGATTTTTTTATTGGGAATGAACAACAAAAATATTGTTTTTGAGTTATTTTGGTTTTGTCATGTCTTCTTTTTTGTTGATTCACAGACAAAAACTTCTAATTCAGGCTTTAATGGTTCATTTTTTTTATGTCTTTCTATAAATTCACTGTTTTTGTCTGACAGTGAAAATATTGTATGATCTAAACTTGCAAACAGTAATGATTACAAATGATTTTAAGTGAATGGCTATTTATACAGCATTGTTTTATTAAATATGGGAAACATTTTGTATTTTCTTAACCAAATTTTTGTTACCCTCTGTGGCCCACTGGGGACCCCTCGTCTAAATTTGGACTTGGTTGTTAATTCAGAAGAAGCCTTTGAACAGCAGCTGTGCTTCTGCTTACTTTTCCTCCAGCTCTAAATATGAAAAGGCTTTGGCTCTCTCTGCTCATTGCCCATTGTTTTGTTGTTGTTTTTTTCACAGAGACTCAGTAAGTGCATTACTGCTCCAGTACCCTGTTTTTCTGAAGGATTCTGTGTTTCTAATGAGCTTTGGGAGTCAATCATTCCTCATTGTTCTTGCTGCCGTTCTGTAGGATGTGCTACTTCGATGGCAGCCAAGAAAGCCGATTTGGACTCACGCAGCTGGGGTTGAAAGTGTTGAGCAAATTAAATCACAAAACAGAGAAACACACAATAAGCATTATGTACTTGATTTATTAAGAGGAGCTTGAGGGCTCGTCTCCTTTCGGCTTTAAAAACGTCCGCAGTGTAATTGTGCACATGGCCTGCCGCCTGGCGACCGTGGAAAACAATTTGCCCGCTAAATTTGTGCGCTTTCGTCAATTAGCCAGCACATTGCGAATGCGCAAAGACAAAAAAGGATTAGCCACAGCACAATTTAGATTGCCAGATGAAAGCCGCTTTCCATTCGTGGCCCAAAGCTGCCGCTGCATAATTGAGTGCAAATTATATCAAGACAACTAGACAAGCTCTTACGGGCTTCTTCCTAAAGAGCAATCAGTACTGAGGTGAAATGAGGCATGTGGAGCTCATGCTTGACTTCCATTACAATAGCATGTCCTTTATCCGACATACATCTTCCTACAATTGTGGAATAATGATGGTTACCTTCTGTGGT